>JAODLI010001640.1:0-11097 GCA_027575585.1 Percopsis omiscomaycus
GCATCCTTGAGCAAGATGCCTAACCCCTACCTGCTCCATGTAATAGCACAATGTAATTGTAAGTTGCTTTGGATAAACGCGTCTGCTAAATGCTGTAACTCTAACTGCTATTACATGGTGCAGGTAGGGGTTAGGCATCTTGCTCAAGGACGCTTACAGGTAGGCCACCTCTGGGGCTCAAACCCACAACCTTCTGGCTGGGAGTCCAACGACTACTAGACACTAGAAGCATACTTATCTTTTATATAGGACCTATACTAATGTTGTCATCACTTTTTGAATAATACTGGAATACTTTAACGAGCATCTCGGAAATGACACATATCACACAAACGTGTATGCATGATAACATACGGAAGGAAAGTAGAGCAAAATAGTAAATAAAGTGAGTGATGGACCAAATGGATGGAGAGAGAATTGTTTTTTGAAGCCCTGTAGCAATTTCCTTTTCAGAGCTAGCAATTTGTTTGTGCATTAGTGTGTCGGCCAGGTGCTTATGGTGGATAATTAATTGTGGGCACAGCTGAACATATTTCAATATCACAGAAGCACTGTTAACTGATTACACAGAAAGAATATTCAGCATGCAACAGTGAAATAATCCTCATACAGATCGTTTTGGCTCTTGGCTGATGTAGCCTACGTTTTGAGCTTGGGACAGTAGAATGCATGTCAGTTGCAATACCAACATTATAGGCAAGCAATACAGATTGGAATAGGATGAGCTTTGGGAAAAGTAAATGTTTTCTTTTGTCTTTCATTCAAATGTTATTAGTTATTTATTTATTTTGTAATGTAATAGCCTACATTCTTATCAATAAAGGGAAGCACATGCTTTGTACCAGCTATTAGTTTATTATTTACATTTTGGCCACATTGTGGATAAATAAATAAATAAATAAAAACAACAAAAATCACCAACAACATAATCACAAATAACAATAATCTATGTTATTTTCCCCATGATATTCTAGTGTGGAAGCTGTCTGAAATAAGACGAGTTTAACAAATGCAAGCATGCCGCTCATCTAATGGATTGTGTTATTACTAGAAATTCTAATCAGGGAAATAAACAATTGTGCCAAGTGCATTCAGGTGCTGCGGGCACAACGCAATCACAGCGAGAGCAAAAAATATATATTCTAAGGATGCTAATTTATTTGTTTTTTTATTCACTGAAGGGGACTTAATGAGTGAGTGAATTAATACATTTATGTATTTATTTATTTATGTATTCATGTGCAAGCTTATTTGAGCGGAGCTTAATGAGCCCACTCATTCTAATTCAAAAAAGGGTTTGGGTGCCTGTTTGGACACTTCTATTTGGGTAACTCCTGTGTAGTAATTATTTGTGTTTTATGTGTGCAGGCGTGGTGAGGAACTCAGCCAGACACAGGGGTGGCCGAGTCCGACTGCAGAGGGTAAAAGCCCTGCCAGGGTTTCCCTCTGCTCGTTCACTTGACCAGGTGATTTCAATTACAAGGGACTGATATCTGAAATCACCTGGTTGAGTGGACAGGCAGAAGGAAAACCTGGCGGGACTTTTACCCTCTGAAGTCGCACTTTTCCACCCCTGGTCAGACATATACAGAAAGTTTTGTTATAAGAGAAATAGATAATATAGACAGAAAACACAATACACAGACGGAAAGATCAGATCAGATCTCAAGATGATGGCCTACATCTTTAGCTAAATATCTTGCTATAGATAAGAATATAATTTGGCCCATGTCTGTGGTTCTGACGAACAACAGCGTCCTCTGCCGTTTATATTCGCACTTGACTACGGCGATACCATAGACGCAGGAACAAACGAAAAACGATCACGTGTCTAGCGAAGATAGCCGAAGGCGTGACGTCTCATGTGGTGCTGGACTGTGGAGCCTGGCGGTGGGGAAGTTAGCTAATACTTTAAAACGGGTTGATCCAAGATCTGTAACTTAACAAGGTATGTTGTGTGCAATTCGCTTTCGCGGTTTGGTAGAATTGCCTTGGGCTACAATGCTTTAACAAGTGCTACAGCCATCGCTAAAAGCATAGCTAACTTTAGCGGGACGGTAGGTGGTGGCTGTATGCCTGCTAGGCTGTATGGAAATGCCATGCTAGGAATAGTCTGATATGCTGCCTGCCGGGGAGGTTTCTGTAATAAAACCTGCATTGATTTTAGATTAGACGGATACAAAGTGTAATAAACGGAAGAACCACGTTAGCGTTACTTCCCATTCGCCAACCGTGTGCTAAATGCGATTAACCTATGCAAGTGGGTTTACGTTAGATCTATGAGCTAACGTTACTGTATGGTGCAAATGTTTGCTAGTTTTTGAATTTTCTCCTCCAATCAATTTCAATATCATAATATATTCTGCTGCTGTCCCACAGATACGTGAGACATGGCTCTGACACAAGTGTCCTCCAACAAGTGCGCTGGTGGCTACCAGAAGGTGTTTGAACATGACAGGTAACGTTAGGATATAGGTTTAAAATACTGCTATAATACACGCACACAAACCACAATCTTTCTGTATAACTTTCGTTTCCCCCCTTTTGTAGCACTGAGCTGAAGTGTAAGATGAAGTTTGCTGTTTACCTGCCTCCCAAGGCCGAGCACGACAAATGTCCTGTAATGTACTGGCTCTCGGGTGAGTGCTGTGTTGCACTGAGACACTGTAGGGCTACTATAGTGTACCTTGACCTACATTTAAACATGCATGCGCTCAAATATCCTAGTGTATGTCGTTTTGCATCGCAACCGCACACAGTTGTGTACGTACACACACACATACACACACACGCACACACACACGCACACACAAAAGTAGAAGCTTCCCAGTTAAACCCAGTTCTTTTGTTTAGGCCACTGAAAACTGCCCAGTCTAGCTGCTCTATAAAACTATAAAGCTGTTGTCCACTCTGTTGTCCACCACAGCGTCCATGACATCACGTAACACTTTGGCAGTAGGGATGTTCGTACAGCACACACACACACACTCTCTCCACAAAGATCTCCAGCGGCCGTCTAGTCAGACTCTCCTGTTGGCCGTCTGGGGGACCACGGGGCCGATGGGCCGTTCTGACGTGCCGTTCTGACCCACCTTCCTCCGCAGGCCTCACGTGCACCGAGCAGAACTTCATCACCAAAGCGGGCAGTCAGCAGGCGGCCGCCGATCACGGCATCATCGTCGTCGCCCCGGACACCAGTCCACGTAGGTGCCCCCCCCCCCCCCACACACACACACACACACACACGCGGCGATGCGTAGCTTTGACCCTCCCGGGGACAACCTTGTCGACACGCGTTTAGGTATCGTGACTGGTAATCGCGCTAGCCGCCAATGCTAGCCGCGTGACCCTGCAAGGAAGGAGCAGGAAGAGGGTGAGGTTCTAGTGTTCAGACATACACCCACCGGCCACTGTACCGGGTCCACCTAGCTAAAGTTATGCAGTCTAATACAACAGGCCTGCAATAAATCCCCCTCCATGATTGTTATGTTTTGTATCATGTTGAAGCCCTTTTAAGGAGAGGTGGTGATTCAACTGTATCATCATGTTGGAGGATGCAGTGTGTGGTGCTGTTGAACTGTGATGAATTAAACACAAAGGTGTGTGTGTTATTTAGCCTGGACTCACTGGGTGAAGTGAGGTAGCTAAGATGATAGAAACGCGTGTCAGTGCAATGCAATTCAACAGCACAGCTACATCCTCCAATAGAATCATCACACAGGTGAATCACCACCTCTCCTAAAGGGTTTCAACATTAACTGAACATTATAACAATCACAAGGGGCGATTTAGCGTAAGACTGTTATATTGGACTGCATTCG
This sequence comes from Percopsis omiscomaycus, assembly GCA_027575585.1. Lineage (NCBI taxonomy): Eukaryota > Metazoa > Chordata > Actinopteri > Percopsiformes > Percopsidae > Percopsis > Percopsis omiscomaycus. The sequence continues at coordinate 3,822 of JAODLI010001640.1, forward strand.
TTTCGCTAGGTTTACCTAGCGAGTGTGTACTCGCTTGTTTAGGAGATATGCTGAATACATCGGCACATCTAGTGCTAAAAGTGCCACTAACGCACATTAGAAGTCAAATTGGCTAATTGGAAAAAATTATATTGACTTTATTTCTAGAAGAAGATGAGCAAATGTCTCTTCCCCTGACCTCCATTAGACTGTTTGCGGTCCCACCTACTGCTTCTAGAAGCCACCGCTCCTTCATCTCTCCCCTTCCCACAGGCGGCTGCAGCATTGAGGGAGAGGACGAGAGCTGGGACTTTGGCACTGGAGCTGGCTTCTATGTTAACGCCACCCAGGACCCCTGGAAGACCAACTACCGCATGTACGCCTACATCACAGAAGAGGTGGGTCGGACTTCTGTTACGTGTTCATCTGTTGTAGACATGTAGGACTTTATTAATCTGTTTTATTCGCTTGGTGGCACATTGGGACTTTTAAGTTTTGGTTTTTACTCGTTTTCCTATCTTTTTTTTCTTCTTTTTTTTTTACATTAAAAACAACCCAGCACATCTGAGCTTGGCTCCAAAGTTGGAGAAAATGTGCGTCTATTTCCCCCCCTCTCTTTCTCTCTCAGCTCCCCACGTTGATCAATGCCAACTTCCCCACTGAACCAGAGAAGATGTCCATCTCTGGACACTCCATGGGTGGTCACGGGGCACTCATCTGTGCTCTGAAGAACCCCGGCAAGTACAAGGTACTGGAGCATGAGTCTTAACGTTAAAAGCGAGAGCAGTGGTTCTCAGCTGGTCCTGACCTCGGGACCCACACTTGGTCACTTCCAAACCGTTCACAAAACGATTAGTGCAGTAATCCACAATGTCTGTATGCACTGTTCAGAACACCTACGCACCTTTCAAAATAACAGCGCACCATCGGAAGTTCCACAACTTCTGTAAAGTTCCGTAAACTTAATAAAATGTGACTCTTTTTTTTTACTGAGCCGACGCACACGCCTGCGTCCCGCTCCACACCAGCTGGTGACCCACTTTTGGGCCGGGGCCCACCAGTTGAGAAACGCTGAGCTAGTTATAAAATATGAAACTTTTACTCAGAAGCTACTGTGCCAAGGCCTTTCAGCTCCATAAACGGCAGAAGACGTGCTGTTCTGGGGGGGAAACTCCCAGGGAAATATGACGAGGAGGAGACATGATGCAAAGTTGACCCAAAGACGCTGTGCTTTCCATCTTGTATTAGCAAGCAAATACGCAGGTGTATTCATGTTGTCATCTAACAGTACCGTGTGTATCTACTCCTCAATCCCGTTCTCTTCCTCCACCAATCTGGCTTCCTCTTCTTCTTTTTAAAGGCTGTGTCTGCGTTTGCCCCCATCTGCAACCCCATGCAGTGTCCCTGGGGCCAGAAGGCCTTCTCCGGTTACCTGGGTGCTGACCAGGCCACATGGGAGGTAGGTGACAGAGGCCAGCTATAGGCTGTCACTCTGGTCTGGGCGTGTGACACGGGCCCCCGCGTCGTGTGACACAGGCCCCCGCGTCGTGTGCTGCTTTGGTCCCCGTCGGTGGCCCTTCTGATGCGTTCTGCCCCCCCCTCTCCCGGCAGGCCTACGACGCCACGGTGTTGGTAGCCTCCTACTCGGGTCCCCAGCTGGACGTCCTGATAGACCAGGGCCGCGACGACCAGTTCCTGTCGGCCAGCCAGCTCCTCCCCGACAACCTGATCGCCGCCTGCTCTGACAAGAAGATCCCGGTGGTGTTCCGACTGCAGCCGGTAAGTGTCTAGCGCCACCCTGTGGACCCCACGGGGCCCCCACGGGACCACGTTGGGCGGGGGGATTGTCCAGTGACATCTCTCCTTAGGTCCGTTATGTGTTGCTTTGTGTCTCGGTTACTCCTGTTGAAGTCTTTCTGCCCTCTTGTGGCTCGTTATTGTACTGCAACAACACTCTATGGGAAAACGTACAGAGGAGGACTATGTAGGACGAAGACTTAGGATAGAGGCTAGCTTATGGCACCAGATTGCTTTCCATCAGTATGTTCAGAGCATATGTACATTTATATTTTACATTTACAGCATTTGGCAGACGCCTTTTTTTTCCAAAGCGACTTACAATCAGTACATTTGTCAACAGTTGAACTGGCCAGTTTTTGCAAGCAGATAACATTCTCCTAGAACAAGGACAGCATCATGTCACCATGGTTACTTCACTTATGCATTTGCACAACGTTACTCGAAGGTTTATCGCTCCTCAAGGCAGTTTAGTAATTACAATAATCAAATTCACACTTCCAAGTTATTCAATCTTCAAACAGTAAATAATTGCCAACACGCCCTAGTGGTGTGTGACATGGTAACGGTCACAGTGGCAGGCGGCAAAACACCAAAACCACTATTCTGTGAGACCTCCTAGAAGGAGAAAGTGTAATGCTAAGTGTGCGAATAGGCGTACAAGTGTTGTTGTTGTGACATGTCCCTTCCTCCACAGGGCTACGACCACAGCTACTTCTTCATCTACTCCTTTATTAACGACCACATCAAGCACCATGCCAAGTACCTGAATGCCTAAACTGGCAGCTCTCGGGGCACACGGAAGGGCGTGTCTTCAGTCTCTCTACGCGCACGCGGTGCCACGGCACCAGTGAGTGCCCGCTTGTATCAATACACTGTCCTCCGTTAGTCAGCGCCCGTCTCTAAGCCGTGAATACCGCAGCTCCACCTTGCGGACAGCAGGGGGCGTTTCCCTAAGCTAATGACATCGCAGAGATGATCCACAGGTTACACCTGCCAAGGTGATTCGTGAAGCTGTGCCACTTCTCGCTTCGGGGAGCTGGGCAGTCTGGGCCGGGATCATGACATGACATGACAGTGATGTTCATGTGGCTGCTCTATCTTTCAGAATAAAAGCCTTGAATAAATTATTTTTGTTGTCTTGTGATGAATCGATACTGGACCATTTTCAGCGTAAAAAGCCTGTTTGACTCATTAAGCTATTAGCGTCTTAGCATTTGTCATTTAATTTCTATAATTACTGTAATTATACCTGTCATAGCAACAAACCGTTTGCTCTGGTGCTTCATGAAATTATGAAAATATGCCATTTTTATTTTATGTTTTTCATCAGTTTATATGTATTTGCTGAATATATTTCAGCAAATACATTTGTACATTTCAGTGTGCAGTTTTCAGTGGGTGAGCGGGCAGGGCATGGTGGGTAACTCTGGGGCTCGAACCCGCAACCTTCAGGCTGGGAGTCCCAACACCTAGACCACTAGACTACCCTGCCCTCTTGCCTGACTTGGGTCAAAAACATGTAACATTTAAGGTGGTGTTTCAACCGCAGATCAAACGGAATGAAAAGAGGCATTTCCTAAGCACCGTGGGGGCAGCTTTTACTGAATCAGGCCTGCCAGAAAATAAACGGAAGAAGACTTTGGGCCAGCGAAGCAGTTCTGTGACAAGAAGGTACAGACGCTTAACATTAGGTTAACCAGGCGGGCAGGTTCTGACCTGCTTCGAGGCTCGAAGCAGCCGTGTTTTGTGGCGACTGGTGGTACTGCACCCGGAATAACACTACACACCCATTCAAAACATTCCGGCTCCTTTAAAACGTTTTACTGCTGCATTATTTTTTTTCAGGTGCCACACTTGGCTTGCATGTGGTTTCTAAATTTGCACGTGGCTCTTCTGTAGATCCGTTATTTCAAAGAAAGTCGTATCAACCTTTATTTATACAGTCTATGGTATCAACAGATGGCCTACGTTTTTAGCCTGCTGGTGATACTGCGCATGAGCAGAATCAACTTCTAAGATGGCGCAGCCCATAACCCTGGGTCCTCTTGCATCACTCCGCCACCAAGCAAAGCCATCGGCAAAAGTACGAGCCGCCATATTTGTGTGTCTATTTATTGGTAAATCAATGACGTTAGCTTGTCTTCGGATAACAGACATGTTGAGTAATTCCTAAACTACTTCAGCATGCCGGCCTGCGTAGCGCCGTTCTGCAGAAGCAGAGCTCACTCAGCACACAGTGTTAAGTCCAGTATTTCATTCTTCAGGTAAGTCCGAACAAGTTGGGCGAAACTTCACTCATGCTCTCGGTGTTCACATCACCCTTAGGTTCTAGGTTTTTACAGTCCGTGGGTTCGTCAGTAGCCTATAATATTTATTACACTTTCATACATACTCTGCCATCAGAATATAGCAATTATTATAAAAGATTATAGCTGTTTAGATCAGATAGAAGTGCAGTTTATGAATGGGACTAAAGCCGATGAGTTCGTATTAGCTGGCAGTACTAGAGATGATATGAAGAAATTTCAGAATGCAAGTAAATTATCTAGAAATATGTGCCTACCTTGATTTATGAACCAATGGAAAAAGCTTATTTGACGGCAGGGCGTGTTTTGTATTTTTTACTCAGTTTTTAGTTTACTTAATGTTAAGCCCTTTGTAGTTAGCAATTATTGACTGTTTGAAGAGTGATAACTTTAGATTATTGTAAATATTAATTGTTTTGAGGAGCGAATGATACACTTTCGAGTAATGTGCAAATTCATAGGTAATTTAGGCTACTAATTGTAAGTCGCTTTGGATAAAAGCGTCTGCTAAATGCTTAAATGTACTCACTAGTCGTTTTTTAATAAATTATATATTTCCATATTCTAAATTAATGTGATTTAATGTCAAAATACTGTGATTTTTCAGACAAAAGCAACTAATTGTATATCCAGCGTCCTCCTACATGTCCATGAAAGACACAATGTTCACATTTCTAATATGAGGGATTCAAATATTTAACTGAATTGTTGATTCAGTTGTTCAGTTATGTACATAATTTAGCAATGCATCAATATAGAATAAAATGGTGAGAAGGAATCGTGACCCCTGGAATAGCCCTGAAAACTAAAAGTTTACCGTTACATTGGTCATCCATATATCAATTAGCTTTATTTAGCTTGTATCCAAAGCAATTCTCCGTGACTACAGTTACCGTGTTAAGGAGCAGGTAGGGGTTAGACATCTTGCTCATGAATGCAGGTAGGCTGGGCTTGTTGGGGGGGGGGGCTGAACACACGACCTTGGTGGGAGTTAACTACCCTAACCACTAGGGCTGGGGATTGGCAAGGACCTCACGATGCGATATGCATCACGATACAGGGGTCACGATACGATACGCATCACGATACAGGGGTCACGATACGATACGCATCACGGTACAGGGGTCACGATACGATACGCATCACGGTACAGGGGTCACGATACGATTATATCACGATACAGGGGTCACGATACGATACGCATCACGATACAGGGGTAACAATACGATTATATCACGATACATTGCGATACAATACATATTGCGATATGTTTCGATATTCCACATAGTTCACTGAAAATGTAAAAAGAGAGCTGAAATACGACACATTGGCTTTATACTTTCAAGGAGCCGCTGTAATTTAGACAGCTGCGTCCGTCATGTTGCATCCAAATTTCACTCTACCAGAAATGGGGGGCGGTCAATTCTAGGCAACTAGCCGCACAGCGACACCTAGTGGTTGTAGTTCACACACCGTTTAAAACGAGAATCTTTTTTTTTTTAATTGTTTTTTGTTTTGTTTTTAAAGAATAGAGTTTTGAGCTGGAAATCGATGTAGTATATTGCGAAAATAAATGTTGCGATATATTGCTGTATCGAGTTTATTTTATTTTATTATTTTTATTTTTATTTTTTAAGCACAGCCCTACTAACGACTGGACTCTCCTGCCCGCTGCGCTAGCCCAGTAGACTGTGTGATGTTCTCCCTCATCTCCAGGTTTCCTCTGACCGACCAGGCCAGGCTGCGGGCGTGGCTGGTGAACCTGAGGAGGACGGAGTGGAAACCCACCGCTCACTCCCGCCTGTGTGCCGCGCACTTTGAGCACCAGTGCCTCACCAGGGACTCCAGGGGAAACGTGCGTCTCCTCAGAACCGCCGTCCCCACCATCTTTCCGGGGTGGAACAGGGGGAAACGCGAACCGAGCGCCGCTGACCCCTCCGCCCCCTCCCTGGACCACACGTACTGCCTCCCCGACGAGGCAGGGGTTCCAGGCCCCGCCGGTGAGAACGCGGGGGCTATTGAGGACATCATTCAAGTAACTGTGAAAAGCCCCCCCCCCTCAGACACGGAGCAAGAGGAACGCCCCGCCCCCCGGGTGTCGGCCAGCTGTGGCTCCGTCGGCACGGTGAACCCAGAGCCGGCTCCCGTCTCCCCCGAGCCGGCCGTACATCCTGGCTTTCCCACGGCCTTCCACTCGTACGTGCTGCCCGACTCTCAGAACCTCAAGGGGACCTTGAACACGCTGCGGGACAAGCTGCACAAGTCCAGGAGGAGGGGGAGGTCTCTGCTCCAGACGATCCGCAGGCTGAGGAAGAAGGTGGCGTCTCTAAAGGTGCTGGTCAAGGAGCTGCAGGGCACAGACAAGATCGCGTCGGAATGCGCCAAGCTGGCGCAGGGCTCTCTGTCTGGCGTTGCCATGACAATCCTTCAACGCATCCAGGAGAAGAAGACGACGTCCAAGTCATCCAGGGTCTCCAAAGAGCTGAAGTCTTTCGCGTTGGCGCTGCACCTGCACTCCCCCGAGGCCTACGACTACGTCCGTGAGAGCTTTGACCAGGTCCTACCGCACCCGGAGACCGTCACGATGTGGAGAAATAGAAACCACCGCAAACTAAAAACTCCAGCGCACACAGCTGCTGCAGTCACGGTGGAGAATGGAGCTCCTGAACGAATGGAGGAAAGCTCTCCGCATCCTGCTGAGGGCACGGAGAGGGAAGACAAATATATGTAGTGTTTTATTTTTTATAGAAGCCGTTTATCTGTTTGTTTGTCAGCGACTACATTTAAGATTCTCATGTTCTACTGTGGTTCTGAAAAGGTTTATTACGACTGTCAATATTTTGAAAGAAATGTTTAAATGCACATAATATTCCACTAATATTCTGATTATTGACATTTTATGAATGTAGATGATCGGCATTACATGCGCTTGATGTGATTGTAAACATAGTTGCTAAGAATTTGTTGCGAGTTATCCAATATAAAGTCATGGTCTGTTTTTATTATTTTATGTTGGGGCCGGCTGGGGAGACACTGATGTGTACTGGAATATGTTTTCTATCTAGTTTCTTATTTTTGTTACCAATGCGTCACTGCAGGAAATAAAACCATCTTGCTTCAGATGCTGATGTGCACAACTGAGGAGCACAACTAACGCTCTGCCTCTTCGTTGTTTCATTATCAAACTCTAC
>JAODLI010001641.1:0-11095 GCA_027575585.1 Percopsis omiscomaycus
GGGTCTTAACACTGTAACTGTACTCACTGTGAGTCTTAACACTGTAACTGTACTCACTGTAGGTCTTAATACTGTAATTGTACTCACTGTGAGTGTTAATACTGTAACTGTACTCACTGTGAGTCTTAATACTGTAACTGTACTCACTGTGGGTCACTCTGGATACAAGTGTCTGCTAGATGCCTTGACTCTAGTTGTAAGTGTCTGTGTTTAGTCGTGGGTTCCACACAGGACTGGCCAGGTGTACGAGGGCGTTCAGGCGTGCGACCCACTGACCTCCTGTTTGGTGCCATTCCACAGCGCCCTGCTGATGGAGTCGGTGGTGACGTCTGTCCAGTAGATGTAGCCGTCCGTAGCGCCCCAGTCGAGGGCCACCGCGTTGCGCACGTCGGCCAGAGGGATGACGTCGTCGGACATGTCCTGCGTGTCGAAGCTGATTCGTCGGATGTCCGTCCTTCGGGCAAAAAGCAGGAACTTGTCAAGACCTGATTAAAGACCAGAGGTCTTCTGTCAGTGCTCTAGGCTCAACAATGGGGTCAACATAGAACACAGCACAACAACGCTAACACACATTCAGCTAGCAAGCTAACAACTGTATTTTCCCTAAATTAAATGCATGGAATATTGACACATTAAATGCAAATGCTCGTTTAGCCGTTTAATTGCATTTTCTAGCATCTCTCAACTAAAATACGTTAAAAAAATTTAAAAGTAAAAACTTATTCTAGGATAAAGGTGTAAAGCTATTTATTCACACTAAACAGTAACATATTTTAGGTAACAGCAATTGTACTTAAAATATTGAATTACTTATAAATGCTTGTTTTATTCCTACATGAAGCCCTGGCACAGTTCCAAACTGAACCCATTTACAGCCTTTTTCTCATTGACGCACTGGTTCTGTTCACTTTAAACAATTATACTAATTTGTTTAAAGCCTCGCTGAGATTAGACTCTGCGCTCCAGATGAGCTGGTGCTCAGCCTGGGATGAGTGGTGTGGCCGTAACATTAAATCTTTATTTGCCTGTTTTAATGCTCTGCAATGCCTTTTATAATTCAGGTTCAGCATTACCATTATTTATATGGTTAACTTTGCTCATTAGTGCCTTATTGCTTGTAAATAACTTTATATTTCAGTATTAAATTGCTGTGGTGGGATATTTGCATTAGTGCGACAGGAAACATGGTAAATTAGGTTTCACAAACTTTCTAGCACCACCGCACAAGGCAGAAAGATTATGATTAAAAAATATTTTAGATACGTTTTATAGATATTTATTTATTATCTAATATTTCATACGTAACCATGTTTAAAAGGTAATTTCAGAGAAGTGGGAACTGATCTTGAGAACTGAACGTAAGAACTGAAAAAACGAGTAAAAAGTTTAAATTGCACAATGCTCTCCCCACGAATTTAACCAATCAGAAATAAAAAGGCGTTCCCAGTCTAACCGGTAACGTCACACACATGCAGAGCATTGACTTCTTAATGAAAACAACAACCCCGGTCTCCAGCAGGCCTGGCTGTGATTGGTGGAGACATGATCAGGTTCTGACACTCACTTCTGGCACAGCTGTGGTGGTCCACCTTCTTGAAGCCCGTGGGACAGGCGCAGGTATAGGTCTTGTTGCTGGGCAGACAGAGGTGGCTACAGCCGCCATTGTTAGTGCCACAGCGGTTCCTGCCACCTAGTGGACACAAAGAGAGAGGCTTTTAGTGATTTCAAGATTTTCAAATAACCTCTATTAATTACTTTATTTGTATCTTTTGTAATATAATTTACATAAGCTTGCTCTATTATTATCTTTAATATAATTCATACAAAATCTATGGTGTTTATACTGTATGTTGTCATGGCGTTATGTTATGCTATCACAAGCAGTGCTTCTTTGCTTTGCTTGCGACCCGCTTCTTCTTCGGGGTCACGGGTCAAACGTCGTAAACGCAACTAACAGTTCTTTTTGGGAGAGAGAGAGAGAGAGTGTGTGTGTGTGTGTGTGTGTGTGTGTGTGTGTGTGTGTGTGTGCGAGCGCGCTGGTGCTGCTGGTATCATCTACAGCAGACACGTAGATAATACACAAGGAAACTGAGTGCTGGAAATAGACAGAGCAACAAAGCACTTGCCCTTTAAGGCTGTAAAAGTTGCTGCGAAAAGGTTGCTTTTTATAGCTTAGACTCTGAGACATGCATTGTCACTCTGTCGCTGTGAAAGGCTAGGGAGATACACTCCAACCCAAAAACGACCTTCATGAAATATATATAAATATATGAAGAAGAAAAAAATTCCTGAAGCAAAATACAAGAGAGGAAAAGACAAGAGAGAGGGCAGGAACATATCTGCCCGTGTGTGTACTGTATGTGTGTGTCTGCCTGTGTACACACACACACACACACACACACACTCAGCCTCATGTTGACCTACATCAGGCATTCCACATTTGTAAAACATTTCTACTGATTCCGCAATCCAGGAAAGAATCCAACGGCATCAAGTGGACTGTGAATGCAGAGCAGGCAGGGAGGAATATTAGCCCAAGGCATTCAAGAAATATTAGCCTGTAATGACACTGCCTGTCCTCTACTTTCCTCCACGCTCAATACGGCTCGCTGTCCCTTCGTCCTTCAACAGGAGCCAGACTGTGCTGCATCAGTTCTGCTGCCCCGCCCCCGAGAACCCTGAGGCTGACACCACTGGCTCGTCCAGGTAAGGCCTAATGACTCCACAACCAATGGGAGACACTGGTTGCTGTGTTTCTCTCTGCAATCAATCTTCCATCATTCTATTATTTCTGAGCATTTGTGTGTGTGGGCCTATGCTTCATTAGGAAGACCTTTTCAATAGAGTCACGTCCACACTTCATTTATACCTGCATGTATAGTCTCTGCGCGAATACTTTTGTGTTGAGCCCTCAACCATGTCAGTTACGTGTCAACCTGCATGCCAGTAGGAGTGCTGTTGTAAACCCATTGTTTTTTTGTAACCTATGGGGGGGGGGGGGGGGGTCAAGGTTTTAGGTAGGATAGAGAATGGGAGAGACAAAAATATAGGGTGACAAACAGCCCCAGTGAAAGGTACCCATGGTAACTCAGCTGTGACGCAATGGCTATCACTGCCATAGTAACCAGAGAATAGTCTTGACTTTTCTGGAACTAGACCCACTGTAAGCCGTTTGGATGTCATTTTGTGTGTGGGCAGGTGTCTACTTGTTTCACCAGTTATAATTGCCCGTGTTTATGTATGTGGGCATGTGAACATGTGATGTTTCACTCAGGAAGATTGAATGAAAGCAGAATATGTGCTTCGTGCAGAGCTAAATTAGTACTACCCATCAATTTGATGGAACCATTTCCCCATTTCCCCATGCTGTAATACCTCTCCTTACTAACTGTCTCATCTCGAGGGAAATACTGTATTCTATTATACTGTAATAATGTTAAACACATTAAAAAGGGACTGAAAGTTGATATCAAATACCAAATATAACTTGTGTTATGTGTCAGACATTGATAATCTATAAGGAGCGTGTTATATGTATATATATATATACAGTACCAGTCAAAAGTTTGGACACACTTTGGACACTATTGTATATATACAGTAGATATATATATACACTGTATATATACAATCCAGGCCTCATATTCACTATTGTTTTGTTTAAATACTCTATGGCATTAGAGGCTAGAATAAAAATAAAAATATAAGTGTAAATTCCTCATTCATACCCAATACAAAGAGGGTCTTGAGATAGATAGCCACATGCATTCAGCCAGAAGTGGTCTCTCTGTTTGTGGGTATGGCGTGTCACTTAGCACGTTGTGACTTAATCGACTTAATTCATGAAACGTGACACTATAGAGACTTCTCCTAGTGTCACGTTGAAATGCAAGATGTGAAAACCTGACACATTATCAGGTGCAACACCTCTGCAGTTAGCTGTAATCCACTGCTTAAACCATCTGAGCGCGTTCTTTCCCTGAGATGTCATGAGAGATCTGCCTCCCTGCTAACCTTCCGGGCCTGTGTGCACGAATTTGTATGTGTGTGTGTGTGTGTGTGTGTATATCCACTACGACTGTAGGCCTCTGTGGGATTCTGAGTGATATGAGCTGACAGATGTTCATTGCTCTCTCATGATGATATAATATGTGCAGGTGGAGGCAGTGTGTGTGTTTCCACATGCATGTGTCTGTGTGTGTGTGTGTGTGTGGGAGAGAGAGAGAGAGAAACTGCGAGGCTGTGTGTGTATATCATCCATGTCATTAAGGAAGCTTTGCTGTCCAGATGCATTAATATCCTCTGTCTGCTTTTAAAACCCTCTAATGTATTCTAATGTACCCTAATGTATTCCGATGCAGCGCTGGGGCATGGCAGTGTTTTAATAGACTTTCTGATAGCGACCGCCTCCAGCGCACGCTTGCCGCTAGAATCTCTCCATCCCTTTCCCTCTCTCTCTCTCTCTCTTTGTATTTTGTCCCTCTCTGTTTACCGCTCTCCCTATCTCTCTTTCTGTCATTTTCTATCCTCCACCCTCTCTCTATCTCTTACTTCGCCTCAATTCCTTTTCCCTCTCCCTCTTGCGATTGGTCCCTCGTCTTTTCCTACACTTCCTCTAATGCTTGCAATGAAGCGACCAGCCGTGCCTTCTTCCCACTTGAAACGTGAGACTCTATCTATAATTAATAGATATCTTCTACTTGGACTCCACATATGTTTGTATAAGAACTACATTTCTGGGCACACAAAGAAAACAAACAGGAATATTGGCTAAACACGTCGTTCTAATATTAGCATGGGGTGTGACAAAGTCATCTTTGCCCAAGTCAGTCTGAAGTCTGAAGACACAAGTTGCAAGTCAGGTATTGAATCTAAATGTAGAAAACCAAGTCAAGTCAAATCAGAACAAACAACCAACTTAATATTTGAAATAATAACCAAATATATATTATGTCTAAATGCAATATGTTTTTAATAAGATAATTTAAACTTCAATAAATTAATTTCCCAAATATTTATGCCACAGAGCCGACATTAAGATACATTAACATAAAAGTCAAGTCTAAGTCATTAGGATTGAAGTCAAGTCAAGTAATTAAAATGCTGACTTGTATTAGACTCAAGTCCAAGACAAGTCAAGACCCTCTTGCTATTAGGAGACTTTGTCTTGTAGAACAATCACGCACCATGGAAAGAGCTGTTAAATGTTTGATAACGCCTGAATGCTTACTTTACACTAATGTGTCACTTCATGCCAGTGTGTTATGCACCATCAGGAAGAATTCCTTCACTGCCACAGGGAAATAGGGACTGAGAAAAAAACTGTTGATTTTTTTTACTGGCCAGGATACGGTCATTCCTCCCAAGAGAAGCAGTGCAGCTCCAGGTCCAAGATCTGGTTATTTCCTAGAATACCGCAACTCTCTTCTGGCCGGGCTACCTCTGCATTCAAAATGCCGCAGAACATTTGGTATTCAACCAACCCAAGTTCTCCTATGTGACCCCCCTCTTCCAAGATCTTCACTGGCTGCCCATCGTGCATCCGATTAAAGACACTGGTGTTTGACACAAGGCAGTAAAGGGAACTGCCCCACTCTACCTTCAAGCAATGGTCAGGTTCCAAGCCCCAGACCAAAATGTATCGATCTACCCCCTCGGCTGGTCGGCTGGTACCTCCGTCGCTACAAGGGTGCAAGAGTCGCTCATCTCAGTCACAACTCATCTCTGTCCTGGCACCGCAATGGGGGAATGGGATTCCTGCTGCATTCAGAACATCTGATTCACTACCCGTCTTCAGCAAGAGACTGAAGGCCCACCCCTTGAGAATCCACCTTGGTACTTCTGCCCCGGACCTACCTACCTCATAGCGCTCCAATTAATCTAAGCCCTCTGTGGCGATTCTCTATCTTCTTTCTCCATCTCCATCAACTCGTTCAAAGGTTTAAGGTCTTTGCTTGTGTATATAAGCTGTTTGAGGACTGAATTGTATGATATCTCCAATGCATTTAACTTTAACTAAGTTAGCCCTGTTGACCTGCTTATGTTATTATTCTAACAGAATTTTGTTTGCTTACGATGACAGGTGTATGAGTTTCACTGTGAATAAAAGCGTTAAATACTAGCCTAGCAGCATATGTTTTAAATTCAGGGTAGTTGTGCAAGGTAATGGCTTAATTTTCTAACAGGCAAACAAACAGGGAACAGTTTATTCCCTGTAAACCCATAAACATTTTGTTCGATTTTTGCTTTTTCCTCCAACACCATAAGATGGTTGAAGACGGTTGAAGATCAAGAGCGGGACTGACGTCTTTCTGTGTCCCTAGCAGCGGGCAGATGCTGAGCCTGGAGGATGACACTTCCTCCAGAAAGGAAGTGGAGGGCACAGGGGGAGGCATCAAGAGAGAAGGACCCAGTGAATATGAAATCTCCTTGGAGAATAAAAACAAACAGGTAAGTCTTTATTCTTGTGTGTGTGTGTGTGTGGGTCCAGATGTACACGTCAATATTGATGGTATACTATTAGGTGTCATTTGACAGGGTTTTGTGTGTATGACACTTTATTCTGCCTGATCCGCATTCCGATCTATTTCTGTCTCTGTTAACAAGAAAAAGAACACCAGCGATTCCTTCGCCACAGCGACAGCAATTTGACAGATGCTAAGTTGTCATGGTAACAGCTAAAACTGCTTCTGGCGGCGGGAGATGTCTTTATTTCTAACAGCTAACTGCTGAAGGGACCACTGTAGCCATTACTGCTGCAGAGTGGTTTTGTGCGTGCATATGTGTGTATGAGAGAGCGAGAGTCTGCATTGCTTGCATGAGTAGCCTACACTCATTGACGTGAATGTCCTATTTTTCTGCTTTTCACTCTTTTCTCTCCCAGCTCTTTCTTTCTTTCTCTCTCTCTCTCTCTTTCTTTCTTTCTCTCTCTCTCTCTCTCTTTCTTTCTTTCTTTCTTTCTTTCTTTCTTTCTTTCTCGGTTGCTTCCTAAGATGAAAGAGATGTTACTCAAAATTCTTCAGCCATGACCCCCCCAAGCCAAAGGCTTGTCGTCATTAAAGAAACGCCCCTTAGTGTGTTAACCTTTCGTGGTGCCTAGCATACAAGGATACACTTTGTTATTTGGTTTTAAACTCTGCGAGCGAACACCTAGAACTCCTCTCTACTTCTCCCCTACAGAGGTCCATGGGCTTACACTGTTCTCTACCTCTCCCCCTACATCCGCCCCCCCCACACACACACACACATATTCATGTACAGTTGTGTTTTAAAACATACAAACTGAGCTTGGGCAAAGGTGTATGGTTCCATAAAACGACTATAGAGGTAACTGTTTGCCTGCAGGCGGATGTATAAACATTTACAGCATTTTGCAAACATCTGATGGCTTCTGTTTACTTTTTTTTTGCCCCTGCAGTGTGTTCAGCGGGTCTCGCAGCCCTCTAGACACGTTTGATATTAAAACCGACTCCCCCCCCCATTGATCTCCCTGCAGATTGAAGAGCTGGAACAGAAGTACGGGGGCCACCTCATCGCGAGGCGTGCCGCACGTCGCATCCAGACCGCCTTCCGTCAGTACCAGCTCAGCAAGAACTTCCAGAAGATCCGGAACTCCCTGTCCGAAAGCAAACTCCCACGGCGCATCTCTCTGCGGCGGCACGGCCCGGCGGGCCGAGCGCAGAACCCGGCCCAGAGGCACAGCTACACCCTGCTGGAGCGCGGCGGAGCAGGGCAGATTCCCCTGCGCTCCAAAACTCCCCCTCCTCCTCCTTCCCGCTCCACCTCCCTGCCCCAGTCTCCCGCCGCGGCGCCAACAAAGAGTCCTGGCCCTGCCCCGACCCCAGCCTCCAGCCCTGCCCCCAGCTCCACCCTCACACAGCTGGAGGACTGCTTCTCAGAACAAGTGAGCACCACAAGCAACTTAATGTAACGGCACTCACTGCAAGTCTGCCGAATGACCTAACTGTCATGTTGTTTTATTATCAACACATACCTTTACATCATCAATTGTGTTATAACTTTGCTCTAAAATGTGGGATGGGTGGTTGGCTTAATGGCTGGCTTGCCTTGCCTCCAGCTGCACTCCCTGGCGCAGTCCATCGACGACGCCCTCCGTGGCTGGACCATGACGGAGGGTGGCGAGGCGACAGGGCTGCTGCTGGACCCGGGGGTCTTTCAGGCGGCAGCGGAGAGCATGCCCCGCAGCGCCAGCTCCCTGCTCATGGCCTTCAGGGACGTCACCGTCCACATCGACAGCAACAGCTCCTACACCATCTCCTCCGCCACCGCCACCGCCACCGCCTCCACCACCACCACCACCCTGGGCAGCGCAGGCGGAGGGGCCGAGGCCGGCAGCAGGAAGCCCTCCGTCAGTGGCGGTGCGGGCCGAGGCGCCAGAGGCAGCCAGGCGGAGGACGGGGTGGAGGCCGACTTCCCAGCACCTCCTCCCAGTGAGGAGCTGGAGGTTGGAGACCCTGGTTCCAGGAGGGGCTCCGCAGTAGCTGCCCCTGGAGGAGGAGGAGGCGTGGAGAGAGAAACCGGCTCGGAGCGGCTGGTTTCCACCTCCACCTCGGGCCAATCCAACCAGCAGCCCGTGCACACCTACACCCAGTACCACCAGTACCAGTGCACCCAGCCCCCGCAGGTCCCAGGGGGGCATAGCGCTGAGGCCCTGCAGGCCCTGGTCCTCTCCCTGCCCCGGGACCGCTGCCAGGACCCCGCCTCCTGCCGCTCCCCGACGCTCTCAACCGACACGCACCGCAAACGCCTCTACCGCATTGGACTCAACCTCTTTAATGTGTGAGTGAATAGCACAGCGACACACACGTGCACACACGTGCACACACACACATACACTGTGTCCGACTGAACCCCCTTAAGCGTTCAAATGGGAAAAAAAGCGTTTCTGATGAACCAACCGCTTCGAACACTGCTGCTCATGGGGTCCTGGGTGTTTTCTTTCGGGAGGAGCTGTCCGTTCAGCACCTGTGGGTTCCTCTGCGTGTATTTGGGGGAAAGAGGCGGGGAGAGAATCCAAATGGCAGAAGTATAATAAGGCGAATGCACCACCAAGATAATTAACAAAGCGAGAGCCTCTGAGCGCATTTAAATACGGTTTGCGGTTGGACTGCACTTATACTAATTCAAATGAACTCCTATGCATCAGTAGAGGCGTTTACAGAAGGTTTGGAGCTAAACACTTGTTCCTGCATGAGCGCGCGCGCACACACACAATCTCTCTCTCTCTCTCTCTCTCTCTCTCTCTCTCTCTCTCTCTGTCTCTCTCTGTCTCTCTCTGTCTCTCTCTGTCTCTCTCTGTCTCTCTCTCTCTCCTACAGTATCTATCTATGTCAGTGAAGAATATATTCATGATCCAAGCGCTGGATGGAGCTTCTTTACCAGGCAATAGCCAATTACATTTTCATACTATCTGAAACAGACACAATGGGTATCTACAGTACTGTATATCTATATCTGTAGTGGGTGGCAGCCATCTTTATGAGGGTGATAGTATGCCTCCACCACAATATGCAACTTTCTAAACTGTACAATGATGATGGTAGAAAGTAAAATGACGATTGCTAACAAGGCTGATACAAGGCTAATACCTATCTGCTTAAACACACGCTTAAACACACACTGAAACACCAACGCACCATTGTCCCCATTAACTCCAGCGCTGTGTGTTCTCGGCGGGCAGGAACCCAGAGAGAGGCATCCACTTCCTGATCACGCGTGGCTTCGTCCCGGACACGGCCATCGGCGTGGCTCACTTCCTGCTGCAGAGGAAGGGCTTGAGCCGGCAGATGATCGGGGAGTACCTGGGGAACAGCAAGCTGCACTTCAACAGAGACGTGCTGGAGTGAGTTCCCATGATGTCACACATAGACCTGACTCCCAGAATGCAATGGGGTATACTCTAATGCAGGCAATCAAGCATTCAAGCATCAATGCTGCACCCCCACCCCCCAAACACACACACACACACTGACCAATGTCCAGTGCAACCATGGAAACATACACACTCGCTGACAATTAATAGATGCATGTAAACAGGGGTTCTTATGGTTTACACCCACTATTTTGCATCCAACTACTTTAGTGAAAATCTAGGATAGAGGCTGTTTTGCTGAGGAGGAGCAGAGCAGAGACTGTAGAAATAGGTCACTGCTTTCAACACACACACACACACACACACACGCCTGTCTGTCTTTCTCACACATGTACATATACACACAGGGACACACACACACATGCAAACACACACACATAAATAGATAAATTCTTCCCTTGCCGTTACTTCTCTTTCTTCCCCCCCGTGTTTGTCTTTCATTTTATCTGGCTTTCATGCCTCTCTCCTTCCATCTTATCGTACCTTCCCTGCCCATCCATGTTTGTGCACGGTGTGTGTGTAGGTCTGCATGTTGGCGTGCGTGTCTATGTGTATCTCTGCCAGCGTCTATCTATAAGTGTTTGCACATCTGTTCGGGTCAGTGAATGTGTAACAGAAGCAGGAATGTAAAAGGAGTTGCCCCGAGCTCTTATGTGGTCACAAATTCTCACACACACACACACACACACACACACACACACACACACACACACACACACACACACACACAGTTACTTAACACTGACCTGTGTCTGCGCGTAGCTGTGTGGTGGATGAGATGGATTTCTCCGGCATGGAGCTGGATGAGGCGCTCAGGAAGTTCCAGGCCCACGTGCGTGTTCAGGGAGAAGCGCAGAAGGTGGAGAGACTCATCGAAGCCTTCAGGTGAGACTGTCAACCTTGTTACTGCTGACAGAAAGTAATGGGAGCCGGCTAGTCTAGCGTTCTGGGAGGCAGATCTGCTAGCTGGAAGGTCCAGGGTCAGAGACCCAAGGCGGGCCTACCTGTAAGTACCCATATGCCTATGACCCCTAACACCTAAATAGGCGTCCTTACTGTACTGTAAGTCTATTGGGATAAAAAGCATCTGCTAAATGATTACATTAAAAAAAAGCATAGTCAGCCATGTTAGAGAAAAATGAATAGGCTAGTGTTCTCACATTTGTAAACACACTTTCTCTGAGTCTTCAGTTAAAGTTTATG
>JAODLI010001642.1:0-11093 GCA_027575585.1 Percopsis omiscomaycus
CACACGCATACATGGGGGACTCCAGAGGACACCACACGCATACAGGGGGGACTCCAGAGGAAAGGGGGGGGGGCATGTGCTTTGTCCAATAGCTTGCCAATATAGTTCTTTTAAACATGGGATGTCATGCTAATGCCACTAATGCTAATTCTGCTCAGGTAATTAGCATGTTTTGTTTGCACTACATATTGAAATACCATGCCCCAAAACAGGTTTGAAATAATGATAATAATGATGCTACACACTATCCCTTTAACTACAAAGTGTAAAGTAGGCTTCTGTAAGTGATAGATATTCCCTTTTAAATGACTGAATGAGTCAGACATGGTTGATACAGAGAGAATCCATCAGAACTAATTTTCTCATTTGAGTGTTAAGTTATATCTCCTGTCCTTTCAGGAGACGCTGGCCCCTCTTTACCACAGCGGCGGAGGTGGGGCGGCTGGGGTTCCCGGTGACCCCAACTGTACACTGTGCGAGACCACCAAGCTCATCTGCCAGGGCCCCGAAACACCCAGCAGGGAGCCCCCGCTCACCTGCCCCAGCTACCATGCCCCCGTCTCCCTCACCACGGGCAGGACGGAGGAGGGGGGTAGGGGGCCCGGGGAAGGGCCCCAGGAGGTGTCAGAGGAGGAGGAGCAGTGGAGCACCGGGAGCGCGGCCCCGCTGTGGGCGGGCTCCTGTGCGTGCGTGGCGCCTGTCCGGGAGCCGCTGGAGGTCGGGGAGAACGAGGACTGCAGCCAGGCGGTCTGCCCCGGGACCCCCGGCGCCACCTGCAGCTGCCGGGGGCCGGGCGGAGAGGAGAGGGACAGGGAGGAGAGGGGGAGGGGGGAGGAAGGCAGGCACCAAAGGCAGGAGGGCGGAGGGGTTGTTGGAGAGCCTGAGATGCGGTTACATGGGGGGGGATCTCTGCCCTCACTGTCTCCTCCTCTCCACCGCACCTCCTCTCTTCTCCCTCCCTCCACCCCTCTTCCGGAACTCTGCGTGCCCCTGTCCCAGGCTCAGGCACGGCCGGAGTTCAGCCCCCACCCGGGCGACGTGTCCCGTGTGAAGGAACAGGAGCTCTACAGACTGACGAGCGTAGAATCCACCTGCTCGGAGGAGACCACGCCCACCGTGACTTCCACAGTGACCTCATTTAACCCCCTGGCGACCTCCACGTCGGTTGGCGATCTCTATTCGGAGAAGACCCACCCGGCCCCTGGGGTGGAGCGGAGCAGGGGACTTTCCTGGAGCGCCAATGGGGGAAACAAGCTTCCGTGCGAGGCCTCGGAGCTGGAGTGCGCCCCTGAGAGCCTCCAGAGTCAGCTGTCTGAAACGGCTCCTACCTCAGGTGGGTCAAACACTTTCAATTCAACCTGTTTTTTACGGTCCTATCCATATAATAGGTTTGTTTAGATATTTGTGCACCACATATAGAGATCTGGAAGCAAAAATTCTTGTTATCTGTGATATCCCCATCTAAAAGTTCTAGGTCCGATTGCTAACTGCTACTGCAAATGTAATGCTTACTGCAAGTTGCTTTGGATACTGGTTTTAATGGAACAGCGGGCTCCGTTTTTTATACTCATTTTAATTAAGGATACAGTATTTGTGTCTAAAGGTCTTGCTGTTTCACTGAAATCTGTGGCACACACCTTTATATCCTGCAGATTTTCGCTCACTCAATGTTCAGTGAAAGTTAGTTTTAAATGCAGGATTATTGAAAAGGTATTATTGGGTAAACATTCTGAACAAAAAACGCTTCAACAGAGATGGATTTTCACCATAAGAATATCTGATCTAATGCGGTCTGGCATCCAAGAAATATGCATTTATTAAACTCATATTGGTCAGTTGGAAGTTGAATAGCCCACGGCCACACAGAGAGCTGGAATCGGATATGTGTGTACACAGTTTGATGAGCCAGGCGGAACCACCAGAACCACATATGTGTGTGTCTTTGCGAGTCCAAGGACGTGCATGTCGGTGTGAACTATGCCATCCTCTATGCTCCTGTTTACCCAGAGTTCCATAGGGTTGCGCAAAGTGACCGCAGCTCTGATTGAAGCAAGATGTGCACTGCTTGAGTAATGCTTTTATAATCCTTCAAATAACACGCACACACACCCTTTTTTTAGACTCTCGCTGATACTTTAATTGTACCCTTCCACCCCCCGGTAAATAAACACCGTTTCCCATCATGCAGTAATGACAGCTCATTAGCTAGACTTCCCACTCATGCTATTTTTAAGGACAAGCTGGGGTCAGATGGGGTCAACCGGGTTCATCCACCTCCACCTGTCCATTAAAATGATACTGTGACAAGAGACTGAGGCGAAACTGTAATTTTCAATTAGTATTGTAATGTATTCAAGTGGCCACAATGTGTTCTTGAGTCTGAGGAATTCATTAGCAGAAGGACTGGCCTTTGGAACTTAAACAAGGTACAAAGATGGTCAGTTCTATTAACTTGGAATTCATTGATGGATTTGGTGCCCAATGAGTCATGGGCTGGTGTGTGATATTACTTCTGCCGTCTATTGTCTGGTATCCAAAAGAAATAGTACAGTGTTAAGAAAGGAATAGACAGAAGAATCCAAAAAGACTCAGTGGAGCTTTGTTTTTGAAGTTGTGGTGGAATGAAATATTTTCATGCCAACATTCTTGGATTGGTGTTCCGGGAAAGACTTTCAAATGGACAACACAGACGTTGATGTGTGTGTGTGATCTTGTGCTTGTCTTGGTGTCCCTATGTCTACTTCTACACTTGCCTTTGTGCGTGTTGCGTTGCATTTCGCCGCATCCTTTTTCATGTGTGTGTGCTTGCTGTCCATACATTACCTGTAGTTACGGCTGAGTGTGTGGGTGTGTGAATAAATGAGCTGTGAGCTGTGAGTCACCGAGAAGACGGCTGGGAAACTCAGACAGCAGGCTGGATAAAATAGGAACCAGCGGCTTAATGTGTCGAAAGATGGCAGCAGACAAAAAAAACAGAAACCGGGGGTTTTCTAATTCACCTGGCTTGACTCCATAGCTTTTACAGTGATCCTATAGAGGTGGACACGGAATTCAGTAGGAATTCAGGAGCTTGGAACAGTGGATTAGGCATAACATAATGTTAGCAGACAAAGTTGTGGTCTTACTCAGTGCACAGAAAAGGCCTTTCTCTTAAGGTTTTGGACGATATTATCCCTCATGTTGTAAAGCCCTAAACCGTCCTGAAGTTTCCCACGTTAAAAAGTGCTGTCCACTTTGAAACAAATTGTGCTGAAGGATATACATAACCGTGGCCAACCCCTGAGAAATGACTGTCGCGACCCCACTGCGGTCAGTGTGTGTGGTTGCTACTACACCCACTGTCTTTGTCATTCTGCATCAGCCAAGATTTGCTGTCATACTGTACATACAGCGTTTCTGGGCCTGTTGGCGGTTTTGAAAGGGCAGTGTTCGGTCCTACCACACCGTTCACAATACCGTGTCATTCAGCTTTTGTGTCAGCTACTACTGCTGCGTGTCTTGCTTGACTAACAAAGCTGTGACCCTCTCTCTCAAAGTATGGCGTTAGATGTACTGAATTAGCCCTTGGTGTAATAATCTGGGAATCGGAGACCAAGGTAGATGAAAATGCAGGGTTCATTTTCCAATATACAAATAACTGTGAACGGACTGAAGGTAAGTAACAAACTATTAGTCTTATTAGTGGGCAAGACGTCAGCAACAGTCATAACAATACTAAGACTTCACACCGGAGTGAAGCGACGCACTGCTAAAACAGTCCTAGATTCCTAACTGCTAATTTAGTTCAGCTGTGACTAATATTCAATAATACTGAGACGAGGACTGAGCTGATTGGTCGCTCGCTGTGTGTAGCTGTGTCACATGACCTAAAATATCTTCTCTTCTGCCATTACTCAGGTCAGGTGACAGGAAACAACAACACCACCTTCATCTCCAGCGGCCAGGTGATGAACTTCAGCGGCGACGTCATCGTCGTCTATGTCAGCCAGACGTCGCTGGGCAACGAGGGCGGGCCGGACGACGCCTTCGGAAGCCCCGTCCAGGAACAAGCCAGCGAGAGAGCTCCCTTGTTCCAGAGTAGCTTGGTGATGCCGGGGGACTCCATTTCCCAGAACCCCTCACAAGACAGCACTCTACCAGTACAGGAAGTAATGATGGAGAGGCCAAGGGTGAAATGAGAAGTGACCGATGGCTGTGAGCGACTTTTTCTGACTAATGTGTGAGCTTCTCTCTTTCTCCCTCTATGCCTACCCTCACCATTACATACGAAAATATGAAACTTACCAGTGCCCCCCATATCCCACAAGCCCATCTCTATACTGTGTTTACACTTATTTGAACTTTACTTTCCAAACATGGTGACTGGATTAAAATGACTGAATTCTCAGGCTGGAGCAATGAGATTACTGAAAGTGCATATAGGCCAAATGGTAATGTCATGTGTTTACTATGCATAACATATTTGCTCACTTCTGTCCAGAATTGACATTGAACGTTGTGTCTGGAGGCTGTATCTCTGTATCTGATAGCAGAAGTTGCATTACCTGGACTAGTGGTTCTTTTGGGTTTTTTTGTCAGAGAGCCAATGAAATGCAACATAGAAAGAATTGCTTGTGCATAATATGAATTTGTCCAAATAGGTGACTATGCAAACCTATCGACAGAGAGATATTAAATTATTTAGTATATAAAAGGATCTAAATATCTCTACCTTGTCCTATCTTCCTCCACATTCTTTTTCATTTTTCCAGCAGAAAGTTGAAGGCATTTCTGTTATGGAAACTTCCATGGATCTAGACACGGATGGGAAATTTCACTGGGAACCGAATGTGGAACTACAGTAGAATTTGTAATATGGAATGTGTCTGGGTCCCACCGGTATAGCATTAGTTACTGCAAGCCTTCGACCTCTTTCCTTTAGTCACGGTGATCAGACAGATCAAGGCCAGACTACAGCTACTCTCATCATTTACCGAGCAAGTGGATGGTAACAACAAGATGTTTCCAAGATTCCAAAACTTAATGACACATGGAATCAGTTGCACCCACTCCAAATAAGTTTCATTCTGAAACAATTGTACAGTATATGAACAAGTTATAACAAATTATAAAATTGAAGCATTTGTTATCAAAACATTTTGAAATTCAGGTACACTTTTACCAAAATTGTGATGTAGTATTTTGGAGGGAAACAGTTCTTTCCCAGGAAGACTACATAACAGCTGAGCAGTAGTGTTTATTCAGATTTGTTCCATTCTTATTTCTTTCTCCTGGTTTGTGGGTACTAAGAAAAGCTATTTTACAGTAATGAGACACATCCAATTTTGGTTTGACAGTTGTTTATACTACATCTAAACTATTTTTTTATTGCACGAAATGTGCAGTTTGTTTATATGAAAAAATGCTATGCATTTGTTAAGCTATTTTAATACTTTCTTTTTCAATATGTTTATGATTTGCAAGACGTAATGAAGAATAGGCAAAATGTCAAATCATCTGTCATTTTGTTCTAAATGATTTAAATAAATAAATTGTTCATGAAATTATGGTTTATTTCAAAGGGCCCATGAGTGATTAATGTTTATATGTAATGTCTTTCATAAACAGTACGATATATCCGTGAAACCAAAGAGAATATTTCCCTTGTGTTTCTTGTTTACTTTGTTGTTTTTTTGTACAGTGCCAATAATTGCAGACAAAGCGCCTATTAAGGGATTTAAAAGGGAATGTCATACAATAACAACCTCACCACATGCATAATCTTTCATTAATTATGTGCATAGCAAGTTAAACCAAATGCAATGGATTACTGAAAGACAAGTTTTGAAATTAAACGTGTTTTGCAACAAAGTCTTCTGGGATGATGGCGTTGTTCTTCGTGTATTCTGTGGTTTCCAATTGTCAACTTTTCTATTTTTGGACTGGCGAATCACAACGCTTCAGTGAGTTATCTCTCTCTTTCTCTGAGCTATAATCACCGGCACTAATTACACATGGGCCTGCGCTTCACTCTCTAGCCCCCGTTGCAGCGCTGACAGACGGACAGACGGGCAGCCTTTCATCAGGCTCTGGGATGGCTAACATCTGGGAGCCGAGGCAAACATAGGAAAGTCAGCTGGTCGAGCTAGCGTCACAGAGAGACCACATGAGAGGAGCTGGCAGCACTCATCTAAGCCTGGTTTGGGTCAGCGGGAGTGTGTGTGCGTGTGTTTTCGAGCAAACATGCGCATCTTTGAGTGTGTGTGTGTGTGTGTGCTTGCTGTTGGTGAAAACAGGAAGTTATGACTGGCTTATGCATCGTTTACATGAGACCGCTCAGCACTTTGGAGCCACTGAGGAAGGTTGGAAATGATGTCAGCCTTCCTCCACCTTCATAAAGGGAGAATCACATCGTTCATTTGCCTCTGACAGAAAACACACAAACACACACACACACACACACATTGTGTCACAGTAAGCCCCTTAGTGGTGGCAAAAGGGGGATAATTACCTCCTGTTTAACATTTCCACAGTACTGAGAAGCAGTTTTATACCATGTTTTTAAGAGTCTCTTTGTCCCTTAAACAGCAGCTGTTACTCCAAGTCAGAGAAATTCTGCCTCTGAACAGTTGATATCTTTACACAAAATGATTCAAAACTCTACACATTAGGAGACGAACTGCAAGTATCTAATTTTCTCAGCTAAGTATCTAAAAGCTCTTATGTCTGACACCTAGATACAACCAGGTCATAACCTATACCATCCTGTGGAAACCACCAAAAACTCCACATTGGTGAAACCCTGAAACTGCAGAAGTCTCACCTGCGGATCCAGGTTTTGAATTTCATTTTTTTCGGCGCAGACATTTGAACTACTGACGGGATCACCTCAGGAGAGACAAGTCATTTTTGTCAGTTCAATTTTTTTGGTCAGAAACACTGAGCGTTAATTTAATCGTTTAAATGAATAAACGATTAAATTAACGCTCAGTGTTTCTGGCACACAAACCAAAAATGTTAAGGGGCTTGGATTCCCCATGTCTTAAAGAAAAAACTGTATGAGGATTGTGAGGGACCGAGCTGGCGGGCATGAGGAGTCAGGCTTAATGTTTCCAAAATAAAATGTATTTAACAAAATATACAATGAGTTCTGGGCCCATAAAAGAGGTAAACTAAACAGAACTTAACTAAGGCCACCAAACCAGACCTTCCTGACTTATAGAGTGGCTGATCAGACCACTTCCAACACAAAGTGGGAAGTGGTCTGTAATAACTGCCAAACATGTCCAGATAATGATGACTAATATTAACTAAGGGAGATAATTAAACAACAACATCAAACACATAACTATTAAAGAAATTACCACAAAGTTAATATTCAAACCCATTGCCCCTCCCCATGCTGTGGGAGAGCATGGTAAAGTCCAATTAGTCCCTTCCTCTAGTTGAATGGGTCCTTCGCAGCTGGAAGCCTATTTGCACCTCCAGCAGCAACCAAGGAACTGGTAAGACAAATGTATTAATTTCAAAGAACAAGTTAATGAAAAAGATAATGAAACCAATATTGGCTAAATTGACAAAGGTAGTGAACTAAATGTGTGCACCCAAATAGATAACTGATGTCAATAATATATGTGTTGATGAAATTAAAATCTGTGTCCATAGTTACCACCGTGCTCATGTTTGTGTGTGGCTGTCAATGCGGCCATCACAAAGATGATCAACTAAACCTCACCTTTCTGTATAAATAGCCTACACCATCTTCTTTAGCAGTTCTGTGTTTCATTCAAATTAATAATCTTAGTGTGGTCAATACTCACAGGTCATGTATTTAAAACAATACATAATTAAGCTCTTTAAAATACAATATCTTTGTCACACTAAGGCACATAGAAGGGGACATGCCAGATCTTGGCTTAATTGATTAGTTGCAAAAAACGACTCCAAGAAAAGGCTGTTTGTTTGTGATGGCGTTTCCTCAGATACCTTTAACTGGTTTTAAAAGGAGTGAACGCTTTCTCTGGTTTAGTTTACTGTAATTCCCGTCCTCTCTCTCTCTCTTGATCACATCTTTAAAGGTTGGTCTTGAACTAACATTACTGAAAATCTCTGGAGGAGTATTTTAATTTTATCAACCAATAACTAGAAATTCAGACAAAGGTAAGTAACTCAACAGCTAATTATTTCACAATAAATATCTAATATCCATTAAGGGATAAAACAGTGAGTTTTATCCCTCAGTTAGCGGGAACTTGTATTAATAAATGTATTTTAAATCACTTAATAATTTTAAGGCTATTCATTTTTATTGTTAGTCAGTGTAGCCTATTATCGTTAGTAAAATGTTTAACTTTTATGTTGTTATTATGTTTACCAGACTACATTTCTATAGAAAAAAGAAGGGTTCATAGCCCGTGACTCCACTTACTTTGAGGGGACATGAGTCAAAAAGTTTGAAACTGCAGAGGTACAGACTGTGCATGTTTCTGTCTGTACCCGCTCTGTATTTGTCTGTCTCTCTGTCTGTCTGTGTCTCTCTTTCTCTGGCACTGACAACGAATTTCAATGTAATGTAAGTGTGAGAGTCCCATGTCTCAACCACAAGTGCTCTGGGCAAGAGAAACGGGGCAAGGACAAACTTGTTGGTAGAACAGTGTCTTGATGAAGACTTGTTTTTCTAAGTCTTGTCTAACAATACCTTTATGAAGGAACACGACTATGAAAAAGCTATATTTAAGTTTTAAAAGAGTTAAGAGAATTAAATACATTTATTATAAAAATAAAATCAATAATATAGATTTTTTCCCCCGCATCTAATCCACTCCCATACTATACCTTTAGCGCTGGGTGTGATGGAATACACGGTGGACCCAGGTATAGTGAGCACTCACTTGGTGAGGCACATGAGGCGCCCCCTACAGGAATTTGTGAGGAGGTTCAGTTTCCTGGTCAAGAGGGAAGCTTACACAGCAGTCACTGCTGAGAGCCAGCTGGTCACCGGAGGGTACTAGTTTTCAACGTTTTGGTTTTTTTAGCGATTAGGCCTATAACAGGCAATCATGGAGGAGAGAACAAATCAGTAAAACTGTCATAGTCATTGGTCTTCATCAAAACGAAAAACAATACACACTTGGATTTGAACGATACATGATGAGACATTTTTTGATAGATAACAGAAATAAATGCCCCAATAGGCTACAGTAGCTGTTACAATCTACTAAGGGTTGTCTCCTTTCCTTTTCTTTCCTCTCCTCTCCTCTCCGGGTCTGTGCAAAGGCAAAGGGTTCCAGGGCAGGGCAGGACGATAGCTCTGCTCTTACGCTCTGGGCCATGAGCTGTCCCTTGCTTGGTGTCTGCTGGACATGCGCACATAAGTTATAAACAAAGGTATAAATCTATAAACACGTGCAGACATATGCTAACTATTATGCTTTGCTGTGAAGATATTGGTTATTCTAAATTACAGAAGGTCTCTATCAAACTGTGAAACTGTGAACAATGTGAAATGTGAGTCATGGCTGTTTGCAAGTCAGAGGGTTGTCATGTTTTTATGCTAATCAACAATACAAATATAATCTTTCTCCCATGTACAGTATGGTTGGGTGACTGGTTTGTTGGTTTATTTCTTCATTCATTTAATTTGTGTATATGATAAAAATATATAGCCTACAATGCAGTTAAAGAAAATGTTATAACAATTTCAATATATAGTAAGTAGTAGATAGATAGTAATTATAAATAGAAAAAGCTACTGTTGGCTATTATATTATTGTGATAATGAAAAAGCCAAATTAAATCTAGACCTTTTCTAGGATTAATTGAAAATCATAAATTGCTCATATTGGCTTATGAGGACCTCAAGTGGCCAATTCCTATATAACTTTCACTATAAACACTCAACTACTTCAGCTCACAATTATCATTTAATGCAACGCTCTAGTCTGAAGTGGCTTTAAATTAGGCTACGTTTACAGTAGCTAAAAAGGAATTCGGTATTGGTTATACTGATTCCTAGGCTACTTGACCCTTATAATAGGGTAGGGGACTTGGGGTGCAATACTACTTTTGCAAAATTGTAAAAAAATAATAATAATATTTTTGCTGAAGTTTTCTGACAAGATATCCCAATGATTTGGTTTCTTTCCCCTTTTGCCATCTAAATCAATTGCCTATGGCTGGCACCCGCCACTGAGCCGTCGGGACTCGTGGGAAATATGCGTCATTGGGCCCCCTGATTGGATCAGCCGTCGTGTTAGTGTGACAAATGTTAGGTGGGCGGGCTGAAGTGACAGGCACGAAATCCAATGATGAAAAGAAGACCACAATCACTTTTTCTGTGCAGTTTTTCCTCAAGGGTCTCGATCGTTCCTCAAGAAGAATTCTTCACTTTTAAGGTCAATGTATTGCAGGTAGGAAATATCATAAATAGCAAAACAAGGGAATACTTTTATGGTGACAAGCTATACCAATGGTACTCGACTATATTAAATATTTAAGGAGATTAGGCTACAGTTTAGACTGTTTTGGATTAGACAGAAATCTTGGAATGAAGTTATGTAGACCCGGTGATATCGGGAACAAAAGGCATTATGATCATTTATATTCTGGAGACTTTAATCTAACCGTGAATCTAATTCTAAGGTCTGCAAAAATTGAAATCCCACCCAGGCTACCCGAAATAATTTCAGTTAATATTCTTCCATTAGTTATTTAGTTAATAGTTATGATAACAAATTCAAGTGTGAATGAATCCCATTTTTTGTGATAGAAATGCATTGAGAAATTAAGATGTGGTGACGTTTGTGGCTTGTGGTTTATGTTTATTGTACGCGCGCGCTTGCGTGTGTATGTAGGAATGTGTGCTGTAACCGCTGGTCATCTGAGGAGAGGTTAGACGGGAAAACGGTCATCATCACTGGTGCCAACACTGGCATTGGCAAAGAGACCACCAGAGACCTGGCAAGAAGAGGTATGAGAAGTCATGTCTGTCTGTCTGCCTGTCTGTCTGTCTGCCTGTCTGTCTGTCTTTCAAGTCTGTCTTCTTGTGTGTGTGTGTGTGTGTGTGTGTGTGTGTGTGTGTGTGTGTGTGTGTGTGTGTGTGTGTGTGTGTGTGT
>JAODLI010001643.1:0-11093 GCA_027575585.1 Percopsis omiscomaycus
GACTTACAATTAGTACATTTGTCAACAGTTGAACTGGTTAACCACCAGTTTTTGCAAGCAGATAACATTCTCTAGAACAAGGACAGCATCATGTAACAAGGTTACTTTACCTATGCATTTGCACAACATTACTCAAAGGTTTATCATTGACTCCTTAAAACAGTCAATAATTACAATAATCAAAGTTATCATTCACACTTCAAGTTTGTAAGTAGTGATCCCATGGAATCTTTTATTCAGACTGTACAGCTTCTAATATGACAATCTTCCTGCAGATTGGAGCACCTGTCAGCTGAGTGAGAGAGCTGTGTGTGGAACCGGCATCAAAACACGCATGCTGGACTGCGTGCGTAGCGATGGCAAGTCAGTGGACCTGAAGTTCTGCAAGGAGGTAAGCCGGGCATCGCTGTCGGAGCCCCATTAGTGTTTCCCCTGGAGAAGCGGCCAGCTCAAGCCGTCCGTTCTCTCTTTTAGCTGGGGCTGGAGAGGAAGTGGCAGATGAACGCCTCCTGTGTTGTGGAGTGTCCCGTCAACTGCCAGCTTTCTGATTGGTCGCCCTGGTCCGAATGCACCCACACCTGCGGCCTCACAGGTACGTTTCTGCCAGGCCCTGCAGCGCCTGGAAATAGCCCGCGACTGTTGCTCCCACTAACTCTGCGTCGCGAGACACAACAACGGCAGCGCCTCCATATAGTGTTTCAGTCGGAAAGGGCACTCGTGTGTGTGTGTGTGTGTGTGTGTGTGTCTGTGTAATGGTTGAAACCCGAAACGCTTTATGATGTGGGAAACATCTGTGCGTCAGAGCTAAAAACAACCGAGGGGATAACGATGTCCTCTCGTGTAATTCCATAGGATCAGAGCATTGATTGGCGGTCCATTATGCGCGTGTTGCTCGGGGGGCCTGGGGGAGCATTCTGCTCTCCACAAGTCCTTGGGAAGGAGGAGATATATAAACCATGGGGGCTTTACCTATTGGAGTAACCTTAATCTGTCCCCAGGCTGGGGTATTTTTTTCTCTCAACAGCGGGTAAACAAGGGGAAGAAAAAAGGCCTAGCTTGTTCTCTTTGCTTCCTGCACTCCCCCTCTCCTTCCCCAACGGTTGGCTGATAGAACGCACTTTCCTGGAGTATCTCATTTCTGTTCCCTGAGCCAGGAATAGAAATGAGCTGGATTTGTTATTTCGGAGGGAAATGAACATGCCTGGAAGCGGCAAGGTGCTGCTATCAATCAGGCGGCGTAAAAAACACAGGGCTATTTTCCCGGGCACATCCAGGCTGTATGCCTAGGTAATTGCGGCCGCGTGTGCGTGCACACGCACGTGTGTTCTCCAGCCAAGCGGCGATGGCGACAGCTGGCACCGGCTCTCCGTGCCCGCCAGCTCTCTCTCTCTCTCGCCCTCGTCAGACGCTGCTCGACCCCCCCGTAGACACCCCCGGCGGGGGCCACCCGCCGCGGGTCCGCTGGAGCGCAGGAATCGCGATGACACACAGATAATGCACAGGCACCGCAGACCTCGCCATGCCACCGCTGAACAAAGCCCACAGGAGAGACGCGAGCCATTACAAAAAACACAGGGACTTAATTTTCTCCACACACACACACACACACACACAGCAGAGATGTGCGAAGGCGTCCTCGGCGCGAGGGAAGATGATTTGTCAGCCAGCGAGAATGGCTGCAGGGAAACCGTTACCCTGGGACTCTGACTTCTGACTGTGCTCAACATTAAAAAGGGCCTTGCAGGGTCCGTGGGCAGCTCAACCTCGGCTGAAAAACAACACGGGAGGCACTTTGTGCCTGTGAAGGAAGGCTGTTGATTTGATAGCGCGTTTCCCTAAATTGATAATAAACAGAAGATGGACTCTGCAGGGTCGAAGCTAATTGCCTCTCTGAGATGGGTTGGCCTTTTGCAAGTGCATCAAGCGTGGCAGGGACTTGGCTGAGGCCAGTACACTGTAAATAAACGAGCTGCCCTTCAGACCTCATGTCTTAGCTGACAGTACGCACAGACGAATGTCTGTAGACAGTAGATCTGCAGTAAAACTGCACTCTCTGAAGGGCAGGGGTAGAGCGGACATTTTCTTCTAGTCAGCACTAATAGTGAAATACTTAATAATGAATGGCTTTTAATGGCTGGTTTTACTTGCATGTGTTGATGGGCCTTCACAGTATTTCCTCTTAGACAGTAACTAATTGTCAGGGCTTTCTCACATGCTCCCCTAGGGTCCCTTCATCAGAATTCAAGGTGAATTCTTCTTTAATTTTAGCAACAAAGAAAAACAACAAAGAAAGATTAATATTCAAGATGGCCACAGGCAATGCAGTCCCATCTCAAAACCGCACTATCGTTTAGGTCGTTTAAGGGGAGAGCGGAGGCGTGTGGCAGCCTATTGTATTATGGCATGATGGAGAGGGGCAGCTTAGGTCAGACACCAGCGCTGTCCCTGGAATGTGGTCACGCCCAGCGTGACTAAGTGAATTGGGATGCAGAGTGAGGGCCCGATACATACCACACCACGCTCTAGAGACATTCATCTACTGTAAGGCGTTCGCATTTGAAATGAACAAGGGAGATATTCTCTCGACGTCAGCTTTCCCCTCCATGATGATGTACTCCCTCTCCTGGCGCGTGCGCTCCCACAGGCAAGCTGTGGCGGAGGCGGACGGTCCTGCAGGCCCCTCAGGGGGACGGGAGGCCTTGCCCGTCGCAGATGGAGCAGCGGAAACCCTGTCCCGTGAAGCCGTGCTACCGCTGGCGCTACAGCGCTTGGTCCGAGTGCAAGTCTGAGGTGAGTCTAGGAGGTCCGTAGTACGGAGGCACGGTAGCACCTGCCAGTTGCTGGCGGTTACCAGCTGAAACCAGCTGATTTAGCTCACTCCCTTGTCTTATCTAGCTTCATTGATGTGTTCATTAGAATGAGCTGAATGTAGAGCATGTCTGGAGTCTCAGTAGGGTTTCACTATACCCCACCTCTGTGGTTAAGTTATATCAGTGCACCTGGAGGCATTTTTGAAGACACTTCTTTGTGACAGCGAAGGGGAAAAAAAAAACCAACCTCTGTAGGGAATAGGTTAGTCCAGGGTTGAAGGTTCAGTGTCGGCTGACACAGGTCATGTCAGGCTAGCGCTCACCTTCTCTCTTCTTCTTCTCTCCTTCTCTGTCTTTGTCTCACATTGTTTCTCTCTCTCTCTCTCTAGTTTCCTTTTACCCTACTACTCTTCAACTTATTCTTCCTCTGCCTCCTGACTCAGCCTTCATCTCTCTTCGCCTGAAGCGGCATGTTTTTGACATGTTGCTGGAAATGTTGGCGCTGTGCTTTGTTCTGGGCGGTTCCCGCCTCCCTCCCCCTTTCCACTCTGAATTTTCTGGCAGCGTACAGGAGCCCATTGCAAGCCTACAGCGCCGTAGCCTCCGCGATTCTGGCAGACTACAAAAAAAAAGATATTGTTGCCGTGGGGGTCTGTCAGAAAGTCGGAAAAGCAGTGAACCCATTTAACCACTGGATGTGGAGCACACAACAGCCAATGCGGTGTGCTCCGCGTTTGCTAGCTGAGCGTGACATGAGGTGGAGTGTTCAGCGGTGTTTGACCCTATTGGTGTCTCCCTCTTCCAGGGGGCGAGGTGCGGAGAAGGCCTGCGCTTCCGCAACGTGTCCTGCTTCGTGTCGGACGGCTCGGAGAAGGACACGGGCAGCCTGGTGGAAGACGAGTTGTGTGGATACCTGGAGCCTTCCGTGGACGGAGACAAGCAGATCGTCCTGCAGGAGCCCTGCACCGTTCCCTGCCCGGGTCAGTGGACCCCCCCTGCTGTCTTTACCTACTGGGCTCTTGAGCAGCAGTTAACCCCCCCCCCCCCCCTCCAACAATTCAAAATACGTTCATAGATTGCGCCCCCATATGCTTGGTTATGAACCACTCCTTTTTGCTGCAGAAATGCATTTACCCACACACAAACATGAAGATAACATACTAAAATACACCAAAACACCACATTCTGCACCCTTTATTAACAATTATACATCTAGAATATAAATAATAATAATAATAATAATAATCTACATAATATTCTCTCAAGTCAGTGACACTAGAGGTAGTTTTAACCAAGTTCAGAAAAATACTGTAGTTCTAACCATGTGCCAATGCACTAAAGCATACTTTCTTTCCTGCTGGCTAACGAGTGTGTGGGTGAAACAAATACATGATTAGCACTTCTACTTTCACCTTCCTGGCTTGTTTCCAGGCATATCTCTGATGCTTAGTTACAGCCGTGAATGCCCAGGGAGAGTTTTAAAGCAGCGTGACACAGCGTGTGAGTCCAGACAAATAGCTATTGAAACATGCGAAGAAGAAAAAGCTAGCCGAGTACCAGAGTGCATTTAACACAAAGATCCCCAGTTGGAAGAGGAGCCCAAGATTGGTGTCGATCATAGACTTATCAATAGATAGACACAGAAAAAAATGGCAGCTCGTACTTCCAAAGGGCTTCGCTCATTGTCGCAGTGAGGCACCTGATTCGACGTTACTCACTTTCAGCTTGAAAGTGAGTTTCAGTGGCACATGCACAGTACCACCAGAAGAGTACGTCCCACCCTGCAACGCTGGAGTTGGGATTGTTGGGATTGTTCATAAAATACAATCAGATTTTTTGTTTTTGTTTTTGTTTAATATTTAGCATTAACATTAACATCATCGATTCTGTGCCCCAGCTGTTGCTCTTGCACGCTATGTGCACGACGGCAGCAGGCACAAGCACGCGGCTTTGTTGCATGTTTGTTACGTCATGAAAGACAATCATCCAAACTGTCTAATATTGCCATTGTTAGAAAGAGTCTATGTACACAAGCACCAAGGGAACATAATGAAGTGACAAGTGAGCCAAGTGTGGCACCTGAAAAAAAGTGAGTGTAGCAGTAAAACCGATTTTAGAACGTGGTGTGTATTGTGAGCCAGTTTTTATCGGTGCAGTACCACCAGTGACCACAAAACACGGCTGCTTCAAGCCTAGAGTCAGAGCCTGCCCCCTGGTGTAGATTGATTGTAGACATCTGAAAAGGGAGGCAATGAGGGTACTGATTGAAACAACTATGCGCACGTGTGTGTGCGTGTGTGCGTGTGTGTGTGTGTGTGTGTGTGTGCGTGTGTGTGTGTGTGTGTGTGTGTGTGCATGTTTGTGTGTCAGGTCTGCTACTCAGCCTCCACTTGGCTGTAATCAGCCCATAATCAGGTAAATTGGCTAAGCCGGGTATACACTGTGCGACCTGTAGCCCTCACACTATGCGAGTTAATCGCAATGTCACCACTCACGTTACGTGTTCACAATGTTGACAAGAAAACATTGTGCAGCTTTGCTCGTTTGCACTGTTTTGTGCGCTGAAACAGATAAAAAAAAGGGAAGACGTTGAGACAAGAAAATAGTTGAACAGACAGAAGGCTGCTGCTGCCACAGTTCAACCAGCGTGGCTTCCATAGCCTCGGTCCAAACTGCTCTTGTTCAGTTTCGACTTTCCATTCTGCTCTTGTCAGCTGTCAGCAACGTGGTTCCGTGGTATCGTCTCGCATCAGTGCTCACACCACACGATGCACGACACGATAATATTAGATATATTTAATTATATAGACATTATTAGGAATATTTAAATGTGTACCGTAATGTTTCATGTTGACTGTTGGTCTCTGCTCTGTGCGTGTATTCTGTAGGAGAGTGCTACCTGACAGACTGGACCGCGTGGAGCCCCTGCCAGCTCAGCTGCGTGGGCGGTGACGACCTGGGCTTTGGCTCGGTCCAGGTGCGGTCCCGGGCGGTGCTGGCTCAGGACCCGGAGAACCTCCTGCAGTGTCCGGAGCAGGAGTGGGAGGCCCGGCCCTGCACCGGTGCGTCTCAGTCTCACCCTCGTGGACGGACTGTTCCACAGACTGTCGACGTGTTTTCAACGTGTTTTCTTTTCATACACATACATACACATACATAGTAAATATCATGAGGATCTAATGGTCTAATCCACCTCGGGGGGTGTTCAGGGCACATCTATCTAATTCCCAAACATTTCTAAAATGCAATAAAGCCAAGTAATAGGAATCCTAAGGCATCTTTACACACAGGAAGTAGTATACATTAGCAGTTCATCTCTAGACGTCAATACATGTCACGCTATACATTAACTAAGAGCCGTTCTCTACATATATATATATATATATATATATATATATATATATCTCCCTCCAGAGGGCCAGTGTTTTGAGTACAAGTGGATGACTGGATCGTGGAGAGCCTCGTCTCGCCCCGTGTGGTGCCAGCGCTCCGATGGACTAAATGTCACAGGTATGTATAATGGGCCTGACAGACATAACTGCCTCCTGCAGTGACGAGGCTGACAGTTCCCCCCGCAATGCTCCTCGGCAACAGGGGATATATTTATCCCGGAGAAGCGAGTGCACGGTATTGAATCGCGCGCTATACGCGTGTCACCGTAGGCAGTACGATAGGGCTGTATGGATGCACGCCTATGACATTGTCAGGTCTAGTCACGTTTTGATACACTCATTTAAGAACGAAGAAAGAAAAGTTTAAAAAACTGCCTACTTTGAAAAGTCGCAGTCGCAGATTGCTGTCCAAGCGTTCTCTCACAAATGCCGAACGGGGGACCTGAGGGGGAGTTCTTTTTTTCTTCTTCTTCTAAACCCAAGACAGCGACACTGCTTAAACCAACAGCTACACCAGTTTAATCCCGGTGTCCGTCACACGTCAGCTTTGGGCTCTGCCAGTACCGCCGCTCTCTCTGTATCCAGAGATCCTCATTATCGTCGCGTCGGTTATCACCTCGAACAGATGCCCGCGTATCACTGTGGTATGAATTACATTCATCGAGACATCTATTTTTAATTACACTTCCTGCCTTGTTTAGGCCTAGAACCATATTCTCTTAAATCTGTGTTAGGGGAGCACATAGCCCTTCAGCATGCTTTTATTAATAAGCGAGCAGTGAATGCTGAGGCAACCCCAATACTCCAGATGGTGTGCATACTTGAGGCTGTGTGATTGGCAGACTGTGCGTATTTGCTTGTAAACAGTTTCTCTCAAGCAGTAGATTTCCCTTAATGAATATTCAGGCCGAGATAGACACCTAGTTGATATGTAATTTGCGGGGGGGGTTGCATACACGGTTTTCTGTGTATGTTGTGCGGTTGGGTTCATGTCTCTACATGCACCCAGCTACATTTAGGTCTCCGTGGAAACAAAGAAGGCTGAAGCTCCATCATTTACTCTACATTACTGCATTAGCGTGGACCCACAGTCTTGCTGGTGTTCATTCTGGTCCTCTAATCAGGGCAGGTGAATATGATTAAATGTAGCTTCACTAACTTGGCACCCTAGATCTCAGTGCGTGCCTGATCCCAAAGGCTCAGAAAATGTGTTTTTTTATTTTATTTTAACATTTGCAGCCTTGGGTGAAGCTGGTACTACTGACATATAGAGGATATAGAGAAGGACATGTTTTTGAATTCAAAAGCAACGTCGATGTCTTGGAGCAAAACATTTCCGATAACGATATTATTTTACATTAAAAGGCATCACTGGAAAAATGTTTGAAGCCCTTCATCAACTAAACCTCCCATTTGCTGAAAGATGCACGATAGAGATACACCGATACACCGATACTGATATATCGGCCAATAATATCGACCCTTTAATCTATCAGTTGAGCTCTAACCATATAGTAATATGTCTCAGCCTCTCGAGTAACCCTCAATCTGTCTACTGTAAATTATTCTGTTTACATGCATAACATTTCCTTTCCCTCCGGATGCTCAATTCCACATGGCAGTAGGATTCTCAGTCCATGGATAGCCTTATAGATTTCCACCAGGGCTGTGCGCGGTTTGAATTCAGAAGAGCATTAGGAAATTAAATGCAGACCAATTCATCTGGGACTCTGAAAACTCAGCTCGGTCATTAATTGAAGCGGTTCCGCATGTATATATTATGCTAGGTCTTCACATAGGGGCGTCTGGATTTGCCTGGGGATTTTTCAGAGGAATTTTTAGTTCTTAGCGTAGGGAGGCTAATGATGACTTTATGGCAACAACATCACAACACACTGGCAGCACCGCTGCAATGAGCTGAATGTTAGTGAGCATTGTTGTTTACACAGGGGGAGAGAGAAAAAGACAGGGAGGGAGGGAGGGATAAAAAGACATAGAGATGATATAGGGGTAATGGGAGAAAAGGATGGAGAGAGAGAGAGAGCGAGAGATGGAGAGATGGGGAAGGGGCAGGGGGGGGGGGGGGGGGTTTAAAACCATTTGCCTAAAGCACAATAACCAGGAGAGGCATAACAAAGGCAGCTAGGAATCTGGGCCGCGTGTCTACTCCAATTCACATGTTTTCCTGGGAAGGGCGAATATCTTCTTCAGCAGCCCAGCGCCTTCACCCTGCCTTCACACCTCTCACTGCCCCCCCCCTGACCTTTCCCTCGCAGGCGGATGCCCCGTGACGGCCAAGCCCATGGCGGACCGATCGTGTGACCCGCCCTGCAAAAAGCCGCGGTCCCTCTGCACGGAGGTGAGTCTGGCAGCGGTTGCCGGGGCGACAGGGAGGGGAGGATGATGACGGTGAGTAATGGGGATGCTCCGCAGCGAGGGAGACGGTTCGTCTCCAGACCCCCTGTGGAGACGACAGGCGTCCATCTGGAGGTTTTAGGAAAATAAAGCAAAATGGAAACGGAAAAGAAAAAGGAAGAAAAAATAGTGGCGAAGGCGTGTTGTTAAGCTCTCTGCGTTTAGCCTCGGCGAAATGCGCTTGTACCGAGGCACCACGGGGTACAGAACATCTGCTGTGCATCTTAATGCACTTCACTAGCATACTGCAACATGGAAAAAATGGAGCCACTTGCAGAAATGTGT
This sequence comes from Percopsis omiscomaycus, assembly GCA_027575585.1. Lineage (NCBI taxonomy): Eukaryota > Metazoa > Chordata > Actinopteri > Percopsiformes > Percopsidae > Percopsis > Percopsis omiscomaycus. Next base: position 8,903 of record JAODLI010001643.1, read on the forward strand.
TTGTGATTATATTTGCGGACCATTCCATTGGTCCGCAAAGTCCTCTGTTTGTGGACACATTTCCAATGGAAAGCAAGAAAGCTGAGCAAAAGTCTCAAAAGTCATATGTCATCGTTTATACCAAAGACGAGATTTGCTTTATGGACACTATTTCTGGGGACGGCCATTGTGACTGGGAATAAGGGGTTAACACCTTACGCCTCAGAATAAAGCTCATTTAAGCATAACAACTTTGAATACACAATGTGACTGGATTTGCTGTGTGGATAATATACAGTATGTAGCAGTACATTTCCTTTAAGCGCCATTTATTCTTATTCTTAATTCTTGCTAGGTTTAACTCTCCCATTATTTACTGTAGTGGAGTAAGAGTGTTCTATGAATATCAGGGCCAGGGAGAGCTAAAAATGGTGGTTTGAGGAGAGTATGTAAGGGGATAGTCGATTGGAACAGATATAGGCATTTTGGCCAGATGGATCTTTAAATGTCTTGTTGAATCAGAATCTGTTCAAAACGCTGCCAAAAGCTCGCAAGTTGCAAAAGCAGTAGTTGCCCCTAGAAATGTGCTTCGGTACACTTAAACGCACACATTAGAGAACACATCAAAGTATGTGGTCTGGTGTATGAATATCGCCGGCGGAGACAGATAGTATTGCGTTCTAATGAAACGGTTGCTGGAGGTGAGATGGAGACATATGGAGGCTAGTATGCTAGTATGTTTGTTAACATCTCAGCACATATCCAAACCCCACCCCTGCCGCTCTCACACACACACACACACACACACACACATTCGGGCACGTCCTGGGGGACATGTACAGTCATTTCAGAGGGGGATTATTCCCTGGAGATTGAGGCTGGGAATTTTAGGAACCCCTGCTGAGAGCAGCGTGAATGAAATGTGGTGAATGAAGGGAGAAAGAACCTGTGTGGGCAAACAATCTCTGCAATGTTGAACCCCCCCCCATACCCCCGTGCAGCTTGAACATACTGTATAAATATATAGGTCTACAGATAAAACAGTACACTATATACTGTACAGTGATTAGTCTATTAGTCTATTAGTATTCGTCTATTATAGCAACTGTTCCTACCATAATAACATTCATGGCTTGTTAAAGAGGTTTCATTTCTAATTTATTAACTATATTTGACATATTTCACTACACAAAAGTATTATGAAATAGAAATAGCAGGGTATTTCCATCTGTAGTGTATACACACCACGTAATATTTTAGCAAGTTAAGAGGACCTACTTTTAGCTAAAGTCGCACCACCGTTCTGTTTGAATACAAATTACAAATTTGATGAACACGGTTTGTGCATGCACGTGCATGCTTTTGCTCGTCATATTCCCTTGTGACCAAAAGGACCATTGCAATGGTAAAGATAATGATAATCACACAAAATGACTTTAAGAGCTTCTAACCAGTCTCTACCATGTCGTGTCTCTGATCTGCCAGGCGGGGGTGTGTGGCTGCGAGGACGGTTATACAGAGGTCATGACATCCGACGGATTACTGGACCAGTGTACCGTCATCCCTGTGCTGGAAATCCCCACCGCAGGGGACAACAGGGCAGATGTGAAGACCATCCGGGCCTTCTACCCCACCCAGGCCGCGGGAAACTCCCCGGGTAGGGCGGGGCGCACCTGGTTCCTCCAGCCCTTCAGCCCAGGTATGTACAATGTGTTAAATGCTGCATTCGTTGAAAATCGGACATCCTAGAGTCTCTTTATGTTAGTGAGGTGAATACAAAACCAAATACTCCCGCATAATAAACCAATGCAGTAAGATAATCGGCTCACCGCAAACCCCCTTATTGGAACTGTACAAGCGCTCTGTGATCAGGAAGGCCACTATGATCACAGGGGACTCCTCTCATCCTCTCCACCACTGCTTCCAGTTAATGCCATCAGGCAGACGATATAAAGTTCCTCTGGCCCGGAAAACATCTACAAGAAATCTTTCATACCGTCTGCAATAATCTTTCTGAACAACAGAGAGTAGACATTGTACAGCTGCTGTTTTTATGCAGGTTTCAAATGTGCGTCTTAAGTGTGTGTTTTAATTGTATGTTTTAAATGAGCCTTGTCGAAGGAGAATTTCTGTCACTGTTTTTGGGACAGACAATAAAGTTATCTATCTATCTATCTATCTATCTATCTATCTATCTATCTATCTATCTATC
>JAODLI010001644.1:0-11093 GCA_027575585.1 Percopsis omiscomaycus
ACACACACACACACACACACACACACACACACACAGTAAATCATCTCAAGTGATTATACCACCATAGCCCATGTCATCTAATTATAAGCGATGAGTCAGTGAGTGTGAGATGTGGCAGAGAGGAAAATGAGGACAAGCCTATCGCCATGGTAATACTCGTTGGAGGTAGGACGGCAGTTTGGTCTCAAGTGTGTCTATACAGCAGGAGGGAATCTCAGCTATATTTAGACCATCTCACAGCTCATGCCTCGTGCCTCCTCTCAGCTGACAGCCAAACAATGAGCCATCTGATGGAATAATGAATGAATTAATAACCCAGTGACTGAATGAATCATCTGAGGAATTAAACCAGCATATGATGGGAAATGAAAGAAAATAATCAATGAACGTTTAAATATGGCTTAGTGAACAAAGTAAAACATGAATGAGTAAGCACTGTTGGGAGGAACTACTTTAAGTCATACCGCCATTGTGTTGTGTGGGTGAATCAAAGGCACAAGATTGGACATGCTCTGTCTTAAGGGGACCCATCTTTTCCCAGCTTTTATATGTATGCATAAATGAATGGATGTTCAAATATGGGTCAATGAATGGAATAAAAAAAATGAATGAAATCAGCCTGTGGAAATATCACATGTAGGAACTATGAAAAAATAAAAGGCTAAAATAAGGGCAACTTTTAATTGAACCAATAATATATACCATTTGAATGAAGGATTACAGTACATTATAGTGTGAATGAAAACTGATAAGTAAATCCATCGCAAAATCGACTCACTAAAACAGCTTTCAATTTTCCCTGACTCACTAAATGGAAGTCATCAAGTCTCAGTTTGCTAATGCTGTGATAATGGATGAGAAATTAGATTTTTAAGTAACCAACCGCGGCTGAACAACACTGATATAACAATTATCGTTGGTTTTACAGCAATATCCCACTAAACAAAAGCAATCTACACAGAATTGTGTAACTCGGAACCCATCTGTGCGTTTTAATCTCACAATTTACCATTTAATGATGTTTTAAAATGCAAATACATCGCTATTGGTTTCGCTACATTGCTATTCTAACAAGATGATTTTGGGGTTCTACATAGCTGTTGTGGTTTACCAGTTCTTCTCTCTGTGTGTGTGTGTATCAGGATGAAGAAGAAGAGATTAAAGCAGAGATAAACATGTTGAAAAAGTACAGCCACCATCGAAATATTGCCACCTACTATGGAGCCTTCATCAAGAAGAACCCTCCTGGCATAGACGACCAGCTCTGGGTATTGTGTGTGTGTGTGTGTGTGAATATATTCAGTATTATGCTTATGGTGTGTGCATTTTCTGTGTAGTGGAATATGTATGTGAGTTAGTGTGTGTGTGGGGTTGGCTGTCTGACTGCACTGACTCATGTGTTAACTTGATCTGAGGAGCTCTCGCGTCCCTCCTTTTAATATTCATCACACAACAATAACACAGACACACAGAGACAGCAGCTAGATCTACTGCCTACATAATTCCACCTGACTCAATAGTTGTCCAGTGTGTGTGTGTGTGTGTGTGTGTGTGTGTGTGTGTGTGTGTACAGTTAGGGTGTACATTCCCATAAAATGAATTCCGTCTGTATAATTTTATTTCTGCATCATTTTTCCCTATATTTAATAACTGTGTGTGAAACATGAATGGCTGTTTGTGTTATACAAGGATACACTTTATTAAGATCTTGCTGTCACAACAGCTGTAAAGCTGAAAAAGACGGAAAAACTATTGTATAATAATTTACAAATGATAAGATTACAAAGGATAACATTAACAGGGCATGTAGACACTCACAGTGGAATAGAATAATTAGACGCAACTTCACACATTATTAATTGTGTGTGTGTGTGTGTGTGTGTGTGTGTGTGTAGTTGGTGATGGAGTTCTGTGGTGCCGGCTCGGTGACGGACCTCATCAAGAACACCAAAGGAAATTCCCTGAAGGAGGAGTGGACAGCCTACATCTGCCGCGAAATTCTCAGGGTATGTGCTCTACAGTACAGCCATAACTATCATAAGCCTTGTAACCGACTCTCACACACATCGTGGAGGTGCTCCACCAAGCATGCATCCCCCACCTCCCCAGCAGCAGCAGTAGTATAGAATTTAGAATGTAAAAAGAATCTATACACGCACAGCGCAATGCTTGGCTAAGTTGACCGTGACACATTCTTACTGCGGTGCTTCAGAAAAACGACATATTTAATTTGTACAGAGGTTGATTTTGGCTAAGGCGATTTACTTGTATAGCAACCTGCCAAACATGCCACAGGAACAAGTTCCTGCTTCTGTGATTAATTTTGACACGCACAAGATGGCTTGTGCCAAGGTTTACTCACATTATTTGTCCTCGAAGTGGGACCTCTGTGGTGGATACACTATGATATTATATATACAGTATATATACATTTCAACTTTTGTATAGTTAAAAAGTAATTCAACAATAATAGACAATTGCCGCTATTTCATTTGGGTACAGTATATTTGTCCTAAATATTGAATAATACGCCACGTATTCATATAAATGCTTTTACTACAAAATGGATATATTGTGTTAAACCTCTCTCTTTGCGTCTATAGCCCCTTAGTCTATTTGCTTTTCTAACCATGTACAGTATTATATAATACAGTTGATATTATGTGTATTTAAGTTGTTGTACCCCTTTGCACGGCTATACTTTATGTGCTTTGCTTCACTTTTATAACAGTCACAATGCAGTTGTTTATCTACAGAGGGGTGGGTGCTGTTCTGCTGTTTTGCTCTTTGTGGTTCTTCGGGTATGCCAAGAATTCTATCAAGTTGCCAAATCTCTCCATCTCCTCGCCAGATGAGATCTCAGCTGCGTGCTATTGTTTTCTGTGTGCGCTCTGGGCTGTAGCCTCAGACAGAAGCTCTATCAGTACATCTTGTCAATTACACGCACCGCCGCGTCAAACTCAGTCAAAAAACGATTTCCTGTCATCCCCTTTTATACTTCTCCTCACCCTTCATCACTCTTCTGTCGTCTTCCTCAATATGCCCCTCTTCCTCTCTCTCTATCTGCTTTTGTTTCTGTATGGTCCCTCTCTCTCTCTGCATTTTGCCTTTTTATACACACTCTTTATACACACTCTGTTTCCCTCTCTCTCTTTCCCTTTTTACTTTTTATGCTATGCAGTGCAAGAGGCCCAGTCAACCACAAAGCCACATAGCTAGTATAAAATGCCTCATTAGCCACATTTGTCATCTTGAACAAACCATTTGAAAAACCTGATTGGGTAATTCCTGAAATATGCTATTACAGCTTTCTCTTTGTTGACAAATTAATAACTCTCTTGTCTCTGAGTCTGAGTTTCACTTGCGTTTTCACCAGGTGCATGACAAAGAGATGTATTAGGATAGCTAATTAGTGGATGGGTGGATAATATTCCTACCAGCTGAAGGAGATCAGAGTGTAGGCTCAGCTTCCATCCCCCTGGAGGTTCAGTGTCTTTCTCAAATTCAAATCATCGTATACTAGGTAAAATTGACACTCCAGTTTCCTAATTGAAGAGCTTTTGGCAGGCCTCTTTGTTTAATTTAATTTATTATTTTTCTTACACAACAACTACATATACAGTACACTAAAAAGCCAGTAAAAAAGAACCTTACAAAAAACCTTTACACTCTGGTGTCTGTAAGCATATGCACATAGCCCTCCTTTTTGTCCTCAGCATGTGTCTTTTTCTACAGGGTTTGACTCATCTCCACCAACACAAGGTCATCCACAGAGACATCAAGGGGCAGAACGTCCTTCTGACGGAGAACGCAGAGGTTAAACTAGGTCGGTCCATCCTGTGACCACAGGTTACTGAAACACAGTCGGACTGAGAGGCTAATGGCAGGTTTACCTGTTGAACTGTCTTGTGTGTGGAGCAACTTTTTCCTTTATTATACAAAAATAAACCGCATATCTATCATTATCTTTCTGTATGCTCCTGTGCATGGAGCACACTGCACACACACACACACACACACGAACAGTACCAAGATTACACACACACACAAATGCACTCTCCCTCTCATCTCTCTCCCTAAAGCCCAGTTGGGAGAGATTATGTCTGTGCTTGTAAATAGGCAAGTCATTGCACAGTTGGTCAATCGTTTCTGTTTACAGTCCATTGTGGAATTGAGTGAAACCCACTGGTATGCAGCAACACACACACACACACACACACACACACACACACACACACACACACGGAACAAAGCAGACACTAATGCTGTTGTAATAGTGTAGTAGTGTATTTGCAGTCTTCATTGTATATCTTGTTCTGTTTTGTGTGTGTGTGTGTGCCACAGTGGACTTTGGTGTGTCAGCTCAGCTGGACCGGACGGTGGGCCGAAGAAACACATTCATCGGGACACCTTATTGGATGGCTCCTGAGGTCATCGCATGTGACGAGAACCCTGAAGCCACGTACGACTTCAAGGTGCTTCTGTCTTTCTTTCTTTTTGTCTTACTTTCTTTTGTCTTTTCGTCTTTCTTTTCTGTCTTAATCCTCTGCCTCTATATAATTTCAGAGTGATTTGTGGTCATTGGGAATAACGGCAATAGAGATGGCTGAAGGAGCTCCACGTAAGTGCACATACACACCCAGAGACAATAACTCACAACTGGGCTACACATCATTGCCCACACATTGACTACAGAGTTTTCTTGTCGGCCAACACAGCTGATGGAAAGTTTTCAAACTACTGCACTACTTCCTCAAACCTTTAGGGTTGATTCAAGTTTGGTTTATTTAGTTGGTTTGAAATGAACTCCATGTCAGTCAAATAAACCAACATTTTAACTAAGGCAGTATAATAATTGAAGGACAACTTGATCTCAAAACATGATTGTCTCTCCAGCGCTGTGCGACATGCATCCAATGAGAGCCCTTTTTCTCATTCCACGGAACCCCGCCCCCAGACTCAAGTCTAAGAAGTGGTGAGTGTTTGTCCTGCTAACAAAAGCACTGCACTAAATAATTTACTGTAACTGTATATAACTGTACAACTGTAATCTACATGTACCATAGCATTCCACAAATAAACCATTAAAATAAGCTAACGTTACACCTTAATCGTATAACAAAAACTACAACTATAGACATATACTATTAAAGGATTTGATCAAATATTTCTAGTTCTTTTTTCTATATAAAGTGCAACACACCATCTTTTTTAATAGTACCTGGTAAGATGGTAGGTCTGGTGGAATTGACCTGGTGTTGGTAGCCTTGGTAGGATTGTAGGCCTGTTGGTGGTAGGACAGGTAAGTGAATAGTCTAGTTTGTAGGGTAATGCAGTGTCATGGGTTCAGGCCCTAGTGACTGCAGGTAGATACTTTGCTGATGTGTCCTTATGCAAGAACACTGATAGAACCGGAAGCTTGGGTTATATTTTTACGACAAATAGTGTATCCTGCCATTTTGTACATGGATACGTTGTTGGTAGAACAGAAAACCATTTTCTATTACATTTTGTCTTTCTTTTTTTCATTTTTTTTTACAGAATGTGTTACAGAAAGGAACGTTTTTTGTTTAAAGTGGCCTGTGAACTGAAATGTGTATAGATTTTGTGTGAAGCAGTGTACATTTCTACATGTGCACGTGTGTTCAGGTCGAAGAAGTTCCAGTCGTTCATAGAGTCGTGTTTGGTGAAGAGCCACAGTCAGAGGCCCAGCACAGAGCAGCTCCTCAAACACCCGTTCATCAGAGACCTGCCCACCGAGAGACAGGTCCGCATCCAACTGAAAGACCACATCGACCGCACCAAGAAGAAGAGAGGGGAGAGGGGTAATGAGCCCCACACACACACACACGTGAATACACTGTGATGATATAAACATGCTGTATACACACACATGAAATGCATATAGTGCATACAGTAACTCACAGGAAACCAATAGCATAATTTAAGAGCCCTTGGATTGGCGGATTTGACAAAAGTTTTATAGATCAGGAACTGGACAGGGGTGGGGAGGACTGCTCAGTCAAAAGAATATGACCGCTATCAAAAACATACAGACTGCAGTTCCACCTCGTGACCACAGTGGGCGCCAATTTTCCATTTTAAAGGTGTACTAAGTAAGACTAGTGCTCAATAATCTGAAATTCTTCAACATCTTTTTTTTAATCAGATGAGACAGAATATGAATACAGTGGCAGTGAAGAGGAGGACGAAGAGAGAGACATGGGTGAGCCCAGGTACAGTATACGCAAACGCACACACACATGCACACGCGACTTATACACTGATGATCAATTCATTGTAATGATTTGTCCTGTGGGCCTCTCTCTCTGTCCTCATTGGTTGGATCCCAGCTCCATCATCAACATCCCTGGGGAATCCACCCTGAGGCGGGACTTCCTGCGTTTGCAGGTAGCCAATAAGGAGCGCTCGGATGCTTTGCGTCGGCAGCAGCTGGAGCAACAGCAAAATGAGGATCACAAGCGCCTTCTACTGGCCGAGAGGCAGAAGCGCATTGAAGAGCAGAAGGAGCAGAGGAGGAGGTTGGAGGAGGTATATTCAGAAAGACAACATATCGATAATGAATCATTTTAACTGTGATTTTCCTACGGCTAGCGTCGCTCATCTTATTGTCCCATGTGGCCATTCTGACCCTCAAGCGAAAATGAAACACACGATAAGTGCATTTGCAAATGCCAGTGACAGGTCTAGCATGTATATTCACATAGCGCTGCATGCACTCACAGGAGCATGGAGGGTAGAAACAGCCACATATAGATAATTGCTTGATGGTGAAAAGGGATTTGTGATAAGATGTACAAACACACACACACACACACACACACACACACACACACCCACCCACACACTGTTTAGCCCAGTGCCCCTATCCCAGTTCCAGAGAGCAGACTTACAACAGAAAATCCTTAGCCCATAATCTGCTCTGTGTCTCTAGGTTCCAACCAGGCTGAGCACCACAGCTAAGACAGCCTCTCTGCTAAGTGTGTGTGTGTGTGTGTAGGGGGGGTACAGGGAGTCTGTGTGTGGGTGCGCGCTTAAACTGCCTTAAACTACTTTAACTAAGTTAACTTTGATGTACTATTCCTCTATCTGTTCCCTTAATGTGACTTATTCCACTTCTCCCAGCATCAGCAGAGAGACAAAGAGCTGAGAAAACAGCATGAGAGAGAACAGAGGAGGAGATATGAAGAGATGGAGCAACGGAGGAGAGAGGAGGAGAGGAGGATCGCCGAGAGAGAGCAGGTACACGCCACACACACACACACACATACACCCACAATTACACGCCACTGAAATGCCAAAAATGTGCTGACACGCATGCAACAGAATATGAGGGTAACCTTTCCCTTTATTACTATCTATCTATCTATTGTTCTATCGTTTTTGTTTGTCTATGTTTCTCTTATCTCTGCCATCCACTCACTTGTTCCCTTCGCCTCAGGACCCTGGGAGTTGGCGTGTCCCCTCCCCATTCCCCTGCCTGACTGTCCATTCCTTATTTGCCATCTTGCCAGGTTTATATGAGCACATTCCTCTCAGCTCTCCGCTAGACTGGCAGCCATTCTCTCTTTCTCTCTCTCTCTCTTGCTCAACATCCCCCTTTCTTTTTGTTTTCAGGCATTTGGCCGTTTTATCTCCGTTCTTCTCATCCCTCTCTTTTCCTACCTCACTTTGTTTTTGCTTTTCTGTATTGTCATTGTAATGTCACATTATTGGAGATATTTATTCTGTTTTGCTTGTTGTTTTCTTGTCTTTCTTGTTCTTTATTGTCTGTCTTTGAGCTGACGTATTGCGCTATTATTCTCTGGATTTTGTATTTCAGGCTCAGAACCCCTCTTTCGGATATAATGCCTCTTTCTCTTGTTCTTAACTAATTTTCTTTTCTCTCTTCTTATCTTTTCTCTCTCTCTCCGTCTGCCCGCATGTTGTTCAGGAATATATTCGTAGACAGTTGGAGGAGGAGCAAAGGCAGTTGGAGATTCTCCAACAGCAACTGCTACAGGAGCAGGCTTTACTGCTGGTAACCAACGCTATTTGGCCCCAGCAATTCCTAGATGGTCCTTGCATGCATGCATCTGGATTTTATCGAGACATTTTAAACTGGTTTTGAACTGTTGTTCTCGGCATCAAGGCAGTCATCCCCTCGAAGGGAAATTATAATTTAGAGAAATAATTCGCATTTACTTATGCTTAAGAACAAGCCCTAGCTTATTTATTTGGTTATTTATTTTTAACTTTTCCAGATCTCAAAGGACTCTCGAAGTCCAAAACACTGGTTTGCCCCAAGTTTGACAAATATAGAGCATTCAAGTGAAAATGGGAATTTTTTTGTGAGCACAGTAAACTCAGGATAGGTTATAGTTACGTAGTGTTTTTATTGTGTAGATGCCCCCCCTCCCTTAATGCTCTCTTCTTTCATTCCTTCCTTATTCATTCTTCTTCATTCCTTATATTGTGCCTTATGTATGTCATGTGATCCAATCATAAGTCAGGTGTTTTGTGATCCCAACTGTTTATATCAGGTGTGTACTGCATGTACCGTATATGGCAGTGAAAGTGCTGGGTCAAAGAGTATTGGCTTAAGATAGTTTTGGATGTAAACTGCAGAAAACCGCAGGAAAGCATTTAAAAATGAACACACTAGACACTTCTAGACACTATTAAAATTGTAGTAAACCCCACCCATCTGGTCTTTTAAGTAGGTAAAAAACAAACGCTTTTAATTAATAGCATGAGATTTTTGTCCCAGTCCTGATGCAGACTTGGTTTACTACCATGCGTTATCCTCACTCTGTCTCTCCCAACCTTCTCCTCTTTGTCTCCTCCTGCTGTTTCTCTCTCTCTCTCTCTCTCCCTGCCCTCCCCACAATTACCCCTGCTATTCCTCTCTCCTCTTCCCTCCCTTCCACCCTCTGTCCCTCCTCCCCGCAGGAGTACAAGCGTAAGCAGTTTGAGGAGCAGCGGCAGGCAGAGAGACTACAGCGGCAGCTCCAGCTGGAGAGAAACTACCTGGTGTCTCTGCAGCAGCAGCAGCAGCAGCAGCAGCAGGAAGGCCGGGCAGTGGACAAGAAGCATTACCACTACAAAGACCCCGTGAACCCCAACGACAAGCCTGCCTGGGCCAAAGAGGTAAAGTGCAGTGTGCACAGTATGCAGACGCGTGGGCGGGTTACTTTACAACATCTGATGAGGTACACTGGGCTCAAAGCAGCCTGCTAGCTGCAGTACATCTTGCTAGTGCCATTTAAGGTATACTAAGCAAGTTTAACTCGCGAGGGAACAAGAGATCCGAATCCAAACTCGGAGTCTGACTCCACCCCAACAGGGCTGGTAAATGCACTCAATGGCACAAGGCGGGTGGGAGGAGGAAATTGCCCATCTCGCATTACCCTTTGCTGTCTTTTGTTAGCTGGTGAATCCTCTGGTAAGAAGGAATCCAATTAAAGTGTGTATCCTACCTATATGATCCATCGAAAGTAAACTATAGGAACTTGTTTTTGTTACCGTTTAGTGTTTATAGTGGCTGTCTGTAAGATAGCATGCCAGATATCTGCAGTACTCTAACTTTCTTGTCCTCCTGTGTCTTTCTTTGAGCTCAAATAAAGCTTTAGATCTGTTTGTTAGTAACAAAATGACAACATGTTTTTCCTCACAGGATATTGATGGTGTTACTGTTTAATAACACATGGAATGTGTGTTCTGGGGTTAGGATATTAGTGTTATTGTTTTTTCTTGGAGCAGAGTGACCCTGAAAGTGAGAAGAAATATTAAGGGATTCATTTCACTAGAATGCTGCTCCTTTTAGGACCACAAGGTGCCTCAAAATAGTATGTCCTTATATTGAAACTATACTGCTTTGGACCTGTGTGTGTGTGTGTGTGTGTGTTGGGATGGCTAACCCTCGTCTGACTCTGACTTTCAGGCCTTGAAGCAACAGCCTCGTGCTCACCGTGGTAACCCATTACGACATCACCAGTCCTTCAACCAACCAGCTGCATCCCCTTTTCCCCAGGGCCCGCCAGTTCAAAGATCCCTTTCCAGCGCTGTCCAGCTCCTCTCCACCAACCTCCCCAATATACACATTTCTCTTGACTCCCAGGATCCACTGGACCCGGGTCTAAAGCAGGAGATCAGCCAGCAGGTCCGACAGATGAGAGCTAAGAATCTTGGTCAGAAGGGGCGGGGCAAGGCCCCTGGGAAGGAGCCTAGCAAGGGCACTAGAGAAGCAGGCAGATCTCCAAGCCCGGTTCCCAAGCCTTATCCTGTAGGGCCCAGCGGTCAGAAAGAGATGTCTAGAGACAAGCCTCGCTCGGCCCCCAGCCAGGCTGCCCTGATGGGGCCCCTGTCCCCAGACAAGCAACCTGAGACACAGCCACAGGGCAAGGCCCAGCAGCCCCAGTGTCCTCCTGGACCCAATCGCAGATCCAGCCCGGCCACAAAACTGGTTAGTGCCCGCAGCCGGTCGCACTCCCCCTGCTGTAGAGTAGATGTAGATGTAGATGACGACGTGTTCGACAGCTGGAAAAAGGCGAGCCACGAGAACCTGGCTCTGCCCGAAGCCTGGGTGGCCACCGACTGTGACTTCCTGTCTAAATCCGCCCCTGAAAGCGTTCTCCGCTCCATCCTGCCCCAAGAGAAGAGGCCCAAATCCCACTCAGCTTCTCAATTCCTCCTGGTGCCTGGTGCTCACTTGCACGTGAGAAACCATGAAGAGAAGAGACATGGGAGAAGGAAGGAAGACAGAAGGACCTCTTGCTTAGAACCTTTGTCTTCCTCTCCAGGACGCCTACTCCACAAAATGTTTCCAAACCAGATCAGTCACAGTCGCTCCACAGAGTGCATAATGTCACCCTCCTCGGTGCATTCCAACTCCCCCGTCCTCTCGCCCCGTCCTCTCGGGCTTGGATGCTCGCCGCCTAGTCCCATCCACCTCTGCGTTTCTGCTCCCTCCTCCCCCTCCATGTCCCCCTTCGGTTCTACCCAGAACACCCCTACCCACTCTCCCTATGGCTCCCACACCCTGCTTTACAACAGAGCCGTGGTGACGGGGCACTAGGCCCCTGTCACCTTAT
>JAODLI010001645.1:0-11092 GCA_027575585.1 Percopsis omiscomaycus
GTGTGTGTGTTATCTATACCAGCGCCGGGTTGGATTACCGGCTGTGTATGCGAATAAAACCGTGCGAAGCACGTTAATACCAGAACTAACCGTGTTGACAGTGTTTGTGCACGGGATGACCAACATAGTATATTTAAATGGGATAGCACATGCTAAATGAATGAGTCCTACATAATGAGTATTGGAATGGCCCCCCCACCTGAATTGTCCAAATGATCTGGGATACCTTCCAAGGGTTCAATAATGCCAGGCAACAGAATCCCCCAACTCATCTGTCTCTAGTGAAAGCTGGGGGTCCCCACCTGTCTTGAAACGCTCCCTACGACCAATGGTAGTGTTTTTTTTTCCAAGTTAATTTAGATGTTTTTCTACACAGCTGCTTATATAGATGTATTCCAACCCAGGTTTTAATAGCATCATCACCTTAGCACCATGTGCACATTGTTAATCTAATTGGGCTTCCAAAAGATTAACTAACTAGTCCTTGATTACCTTAGTGTGAGTCTAGAACTAATTAATCTTAATTTGTTTAGTATGGATACATTTAAGTAGAATTAGCCTAGTCCTGATTTAATTTAAACTCGGAATGGGAAATCAGCCCTTTATACTAAGGAAAAAGAAGATGAGATATTTTATTTATTTTATTTTAAAGCGGAGATGCCAAGAATGCATTTTGTTTCATTTGTTATATCCAATGAGGTGAAAAGTTACTTTCAGCCCAGTCTTATGCGACCATGTCAAATGGTGACGCTTTTGCAAAACAGTTATGCGTCACCGTTTGACAAATAGTATTTTCGTCAGATAAATTACTTTTTAACGAATTTCTAGCTATAGTATCAACTATAGTATAATTATCTTACGTTTATAAACAACCGCAGTTGCCATAGGCTGTAAGAAGGCTCCCTGTGCCTTAAGGCAGGGTGGTGCTCCGATGTTTATTATTATTATTAATGTTAATATTAATTAATATTAAATATTAATTTTGAAACATATTAATATCCAGAATATAGAGGTTGATACACTACACTGTCTATACTGAGTTTTGTTGGAGATGATCATGATTGTTGGAGATGATCATGAACAGCAATTTCCTATCATACTACTTAAAATTAAAAAAAAAAAGAAACTCAAACTGCACCCACACAATATAGTAATTCCTGGGTGCATTAGTTAATACTGCACATTTATAAAGAAAATACGTTCAAGTTAAATCAATTCAAATTATTGTTGAAGTGACATGGTGAAAAGTATGATAGCAAATGTTTCTATGTAAAAGACTTAATTGAGGGCGCACATGTAAAAGGGTCCATATGTAGACTACTGTATATATTTGATCCTTTGTTAGGGTTTTGCTAGGGCTTTCTTTCCTTCTAATGGTTATTGTGACACCTCAGTGCCTTTTCCTGTGTATTGTTTCGACCCTGAGAAATGGAGAGCTGAAAGAAAAAAAAATAGAGGGAACTAACTTGAGAGACACCGATAATTGGGTCTTATTGTTCAATGGTTGCTGTGTACTATCAAACTTTATTGCATTGTCATTTTGCATGTCATTTTGTGCCTGACCCTGCATCCCCTTTTGGTTCACCTGCAACCTCAATCTCATTGCATTGACCAGCACGCACACATGCACACGCCAAAACAATGTGTACTGTGGTGCAAAGAAAATAAATTAATAAAAACTAATATACAGTTGGTCAATAGTGGATGTATAGAAGATGGAAAGTACTTATTATTAGAACGCATTTAATTTCAGAATAATATAGTTAAAACATTATTAAAAAGCAAATGCAATTTTAAATAAACTATATCATATTTTCTGAATGCAACATTTGTTGTTAAATATATGACATTGTGATGCTAGCCAATCTCGTAGCATATCTATCTGAGTATTAAGTGTGGTTTATTGACAAGATACATAATGCTGTCTTGGTACCCAATGTTTTTAATTTCAGTTAGGCTAATATTTTCATTGTTTTTACTGTATACGTGCTGGCAGAGTCCAGTGTGAATGAGCCCATAGGACATTGTTACTGCTGAAAAGTGTAGATTTCTCCTGAAAAAGCTAGCTTGTGGTAGGGTTATATTTGTATTCATTGTCACCTACACTAAGTCAGCAAAAAAATGGGCACGATTTAAAGATGCCCCAACATTTTGTCTTTGTTCAGGCCTCATTGTGTCGATGCAGTTAACAGTTTTGGTATACAGTAGCTATCCTGCCACACCTCATAATTATCCAACACACCAGTCTCGTATTCACCGGTGATTTAAATCCAGATTATTTAGGTTAATTTTATTACTGATTTTAAAGCAGTATATTTCATTTTAAATGGGACCTATTATGAAAAACTGACTTTTTCTAGTGCTTTCAGTGCTACATTTGGAGATCTGGAGTGTCTACCAACTCACAAAAGTTCAAATAAGACATTTCAGTTTCTTTTTGGAAGCCCATGTTTGTAAACATTTGTTATAGTAAGCCGTTCTGATTTTCTGTGACTATTGACGTCACTGAGCGCTCATTAGAATGATATAATGATCGTCTCAATATCTCCACCCACTGGTTGAGAAACATTTTGGCACTTAAGTCGTTGTTATCGCAAGCATTGTATCCGCTACATGAATGGAAAAAAACTGCTTTGTGCAGAGCAGCAGCTTTGTGCTGTCCTCTGAAGCAGACCCCCAGCTTCAGAGGACAGAAAAGTTGAGTGGATTAATTTTATTTTTGACAGCAAAGTCCCAGCTACAGTTGGCTAAAATCTTTTTGTGTGTGCTTTTTGTGTGGCTACAACGCTTGGCTTTCGGACTTTTGAAATTGTGACTTAAAGAGGGATCAGTCCCAACTTTATGTGGCAGAACTGCTGATGAGGGAAATGTAAGTACCATCATTTATTTGGTTCATTCTGAGCAGAATCTGTATTTTAACAGGCTGTCTGGGCAGCTTCACACAGCCCGCCTGTCCTCCACCACATCTAATCCGTCGGGCCGGATCTCTACAGCCGGCCTAATTCTCCAGTTTTGTGTTCCACCTTAAAATGATCGTTTCCGAACCAGTTAGAACAAAATTAAATACCGTATATTAACGTTCCATGTAGGGCTGTGTGATATGACGGACGGTAGCCTATAAAATGTCTATTGATGGCAGAGGCGTGGCATGAGGGCTGTGGCTGGGTAGGCACTGAAATCCTGTCTGTACCCGTGGGTGAACTGCTGAACTGGTGACGTTAATGAAGGCTACCAGCTGGAAAAACATCAACAATTTACAGGTGGGGGGGCGATCGGGAATTTGTAGCACTGCTCTGTTGTCAACTGAACACAGTACCACACTATACCGTTAACACTATTAGTGAGAGTAAAAAGAGAGAATGGGTGTAGGTTTAGCATGTTGTGCTAGTGGAAAATGTGTTTCACGCTCATCTGTAGTGGGGGGACAGGTGGGGGCTGAGTGGGGGTCAGGCTGGGGTCGGTAACGAGAGGGCTTGGCAAGGGCTACGGTATCGGGAAGGGAAGTTACAGGGACTAAACTTGGACAAGCGTGGGTCGTTGGCCGGGATTGACGAAGGAGGGGTGCAGAGTTCCAGAAGGGCGAAGACAGGATGGCAAAACGAGGGACAGGCAGGACGTCAGAAACCAGGCAGCAGAACAGGAGGAACAGGAGCAGGAGAAACAGGAGCGTCTGCAGGGGAAACGGAGAACTGAAATGAGGAAAACCACGGAGTGAAATCAACGGACCTATCGGTAAGTAGCAATACAAAAGCTAGACTTGACTAACGGTAGGGTTGAATCAACGATCTGGCGGTGAGCTTCTGTGACTGTCCAGCTTAAGTAGCGAGGTGACAGGCCAATTGGACACAGCTGGGGATCCTGCGCACCTGCCCGCACTTCTGCAATTAAAAAGCACTCGCGCCCCACACACACACACACACACACACACACACAGCGGGAGAGAGAGAGAGAGAGAGAGAGAGGTAGAGAGACCCTAGCTCTGCTGGCGGGACCCGGTCGTGACATGTTGCTCCTTTTACACATTGATTATTGCATCTTTATCCCAACTTGCCATTCTGTGTAAAAGGTACTGTCAACAGTGCAAGACAGAGGCAGAACCGCTCTGACGTTTGACCAATCAGAACAGAGTGGGTCACCTGACCAATCAGAGCACTCTGTGCTCAAAAGGAGTGGGGGGCTTAAAGACACAGGTGATCAAACAGAGCAATTTAGAGAGAGAGGGTGAAAAGGCATGTATAGTATGAGAAAAGAAAAGAAAAATAATGTTTTTTTAACATTGAGGCATGTAAAGCTATTCTAGGAGGCCCCAAAAATATAATCATGAACAGTGAAAATAATCCTAATATGTCTCCTTTAACCTCCTCTTCCCTGAGACAGCTGCCATGATGTCTTATTAAGTTTGTCAGTGGGTTGATGGCCACTGGGGCATTGCAGCAGATTGATATATAATTGTTTTTTTCACAGGGACAATGCTCGCAAGCTTTCAACACATGATGCAGAACTTGTGGGGAAATCTCACTGGCAGTTGCCCTGTGGGCTTAACTGTTAATAAGACCAGTCAGCACGTGTGTGTGTGTGTGTGTGTGTGTGTGTGTGTGTGTGTGTGTGTGTGGAATACTAAAACATCTCTGTTGCTGCTCACGGATAGTGGTCACTTGTAAGTGTATGCTTGGGTGCATGCGTGTGTGTTTGTATGTCTAGTTCAGAGTAGGGATAAAGATAAAGAAGACGAGTCCATAACATTACAGACTGCATCTGCTCTGCAAAGCTATATACTAATATGTCAGTGCATGATTGTAGTTATTATTCTTTCTGGATTATGAGACCGTTGATTTTTAGATTAGATTAGATTAGTTAGACACTGCAGGACGGTGAGCAGAGACACCTGCCCTCAACTCCAACGGGCAGTGCTTCGTTTTTGCTCTAATTTTCAGTGGATATACAAACATCCCGAAGGAAGCGTTTGAAATGAAAACACATGGTATTTTCACCTATACTCTTTATTTAATGATGTAAAACACTACACTGTGCCACGATGGATGAACATCAGGCAGTCACGCGTTAGTTATCCACATGAGCTGCTGTGGACTGGACAACGCAACACAGGGTCTTGGACAACATGAAAGGCAAAGGCAGATGAGATCAAGTTTATATGTTTACATTTATATTTTAGGTGTTATCGTAATCGTTATCGTGATATTTCAGAAGCAGCTTTTATTTTTTTTCAAGGACAGCATTGATTTGGAAGGTTAATATGTTGAGTGATGCATGTTATTGAGTTCATGCATGCCATGCAATTTTAATGATTTGAAAGGTTAATAGTGTAGCCAAGCCCCCTCACCCAAGGAGGGGTACCCTCTAACATATAAATGAATACATACAGACAGACAGACATCGCCTCGTGATCAACGCTGGTCCTGATGCTGTCAGATGAATCGGCGCCAAAACACACAGGGACAGGAATTAAGGAATATAGTTTAATAAAGTATCTCTAATACTAAACTCACAGGCAATACACATATGTACACATCTTTCCTAATGATAAATCTATATATGTTAAGATGTTCACATTTGGGTAACCAGATTACTATGTCTTCTTTTCATTGCCTATAATGTCTAGGTATTTTCTGATGATGACTGCATTTGAGTTTTGAAATAATGATATAGCAGTTTATTATTATTGGTCAAACCTTGTGGAAAGAAACAGTTATATAAAAAGGAGTTTCAAATAGGTGAAGTAGATCAAGTGATAAGGACAGGACAAAGGAATTCTAGAATACCCCTCTGGACTCTCAAAGACACCGTTGTCCTCCACCAAAGACTTGAGACGATTCAGTCTCCAGGACTATTATTATTAAACGCTACAGCGCTCCTCTCTCTTATTGGAGGTGAAGATCTCAGCCCGAACTGGTTGGGAAGGACGTTGTGAAAACTGACCTAGGCCAAAACCCCTCTGGGCCACGTAACCAAAGATCGTTTGCACCAGCTCGCCTGTCGAAATCACGCTTACGGTAAATACAATAAACTATTTCTGATGAGCTGGTTGTTAGAGTAATCAAAAGAGTTTTCCAAACTGTCTCCCTCTCTTCCCCGTCCAGACCATTACGTAAGGCCTAATAGCCTACTAGGTTAGGATAGCCAGTTCGAGTCTACTAGGTTTGACCAGGGGTTGTCCATGCCATTGTCTAAAACTTTGTATTCCTCGTATAACTTGCTTGTATATTGAAACAAAGCAATATTGTGTTGTTATTGATTGAGTACCAGGTTACTGACGCCTGGATATTGGGTTGCTACTGTGAAGTTGTGTTTGCATATATAGCTATATAATAGTATTGTTGGCCTTATATAATCTACACTGAATTTATGTAATACATTTACCTTACCATATTTTTGAAATAGACAAATCTTTTGTTTCTTGCCCTCAGCCTGTTACTGTCCTCTAACACATTGGAAATAGTACAATACGCTAACCACCAACAATCAGCTCATCATGTTATCATCCCAGTTTTTAGATAGGGGGTGCCTCGAAGTAAAACACATATTATTTGGCACAATGAATTGAGAGATTGATTGAAAACATAGCATTGTTGGCATTGTTCACATTTCAGAACCAAATAAATGGAATGTTTACAGCTTTCCTGCTGTAAACAAATTATATATTGTGTATTTGCAGACATGAAATCCATGTCTACAAATTGCATGTGGAGGTGTGGGCGTGGTTTAGCGCTGTCTGTGGGAGAGAGTGTTTAGGGGCGTGCTTCACGGGACTCTGGGATTGGGAACAGGTGTGGGGAATCAGTAATCACCTGTCCCCTTTATAAGCTGGCTGGCAGAGCAGAGCGGAGAGACACGATGGGAGGAGCCACGCTAAACCCTCCCGACAAGAGCGCCCTATGTATATTAGGTGTGTTGATACACAGACCATTTTGGAATAAAACCTGTCACGATCTGCCAGCAACAACCGTGTGTGTGTGTTCCTTACCACACTGCAGTTTCCCAGTTGACACATAACCTCCTAAGGACCACTGTAATTCCCCAAAAGATTTAAAAACAATTTGAAGTAGAATCTCAAATGAACCACACATCCCGGTAGGCTTTGTGTTTATGTAAATGTTGTCAGGGGTATGAACAACTGTGGAGAGAGCTGTAAACCGACTTTGCTACGGGCATGTCAACATTTCAGACCTGTAGCCAGGTCTCACATAGGCCTCTCATATGTTCTCTTATTGGGTCGGTTATTAACAGAGCTAATAAGGGTTTGTACTTCTTTATTAGATTCAGCAGCAGGTAGTTCACTGCTCAAGACTAGTCTAGTTCATGATTCAAGGAATCATTCTGACTTTGATTTTTACAGACACTTCAGTTTGTATTTAGTTTGCATTATGAACCAAAACCAAAAAATGTAAGAAGTGCATCTGTAGAAGTGCATTTACATTACAGAACTGACCTTTATCCATTGATAATTTGCAAGTCCATATATTATAAATGTATATGTGAATGTTGTATATTGTATATTTTAATGAAAAAAATTTGATTCAAAATGCAGAGATATATTGAATTATTAATTATTCCATAAATAATGTAAAATGATATTAGCATATTCTTTTTTAAATTCATGTGAAATGCTTCCGTCTTTTTTTTGTCGTATTCACAACAGTGTCTACATGTTGACCTGAAAATAGATCTGCAATCCCAGTGTTTCCCTTACCATTGCCTTCAGAGGGGCCACCCCATGTAAAACATTACAAGGAAATGTGGGTGGTGGCTAATAAAGCGTATTGTTAGCATATTAGCATAAAAAATATCCTCATTTGTGATGGCAACAACAATAATAATAGTATAAATAGCTAGAAATAATTATGTATATGTACCATATGTATGTATAGTAAAACTTTCTTTCAGGTAAAATATGAGTCAAATTCCAAACTATTTATTTTGCGTCGGAGAGTGAATACCTGTAATTTATTACTGTTTAACAAGCCTAATAAGGCTCGATTTTCAGCTATATTGTCCTCCTTTTCAGTATCAACAATAGTAATATCATATACAATATGATTATTTTCCGAGGCCTGAATGTGTCATTCAAAAGTGTGAAGGACTTTATGCAAGAATCAGGAGTGCATGGATAACCCATCCTTTAAGAACTGCAGAATTATGGGGGGCAGAAATTGGTTCAACTAAAATAAAAAGTTGAATGTTTGATAAATGAGGCATGGTTGATTGAATCTAAAGATGAGAGGAATTGCTGTCACACAAACCAAAATAAGGGTATTGTAACTACAGTAATGACATATTTAACACATCTCTCTCTGTATCTCTCTATGTTTACTACCAGGGCTGTCACTATTAGACACATGACAGAACATTTTATGTTTTGAAATATTAACCCATATCAATTTAGCTAACTGAAGCAATCTTACATTATCTTTTTCTCATTCTATATAGGAGGAATCCAAACACCTGGCCTTAGGCTGGTAGAGTGTAAAAAAAGGTATCATTATCAGATGTAATACAATTATTCTACAGTAAATGTTTAATGTGTATGGTTCAAAAAGAATATCGTAAACAGTTAAAGGAGATGGCCTGTGTAATTTAGTATTTATTTCTTACTCATGACCAAAACAACAATGATTTTCTCCTGCATTGTGTTCACGTATTGTGGATGACTTATCATCTTAGCTCTCTCTGTTTCCATTTCAACAAGAGGATTAAGCTGGGATCAGTTGATGGCTAGCCTCCATTTAGGGCATGGGGGAGGGCAACCGGACTTATAGGAAACAGGGAGGGGGTCGGGAGAGCAGAGGCACAGGATTAAGAGTACCCCCTATAGTGCAATGAGAAGGTTAGGTGCATGGTACTGTACTACCCTTCTATTATTATTAAACCGCTATTCTCCAGCAACATACCATTGTGCTTTTATTACAAAAAGCAGAAGCTTTTATTCAAATGAACTTACAGTGAGTACAATTGCAGGTATTAAGGAGGATGCTTACAGGTAGGTTGGGCATGTCCAACTTTTGAGATGGGTGTATGTGAGACTGGGTTGGTTCCATGAGATGTTTTGTTCCCTCATACGGTACGTTGATGTTTATTTATGTAATATGACAATGCAAACATAATAAAAAATTGAAAATGCATATAGGGACTGTAAACAGACATACCGGCTTATAAAATCTCTATCCCACAATTCATATTCTGTGCATCCCTTTTATCATACACTTTCCACAGAGAAAGATTTGTGTTCTTTGAGAACTACTCAGGATAAGCATAGTTGCTGCTCACTCTATTTAAATGAATAATAATGACTGTGCTGCGTCAGAGAAAAGAAAATGTAATTATTGTTTTATCTGGAATGCTCAGAGCTTCTATGTAATGCTTTCCGTCCACCATGTTTTTTCTGCCTTCTCTAGCAGTTCTCTGTAAATTAGTTCCCAGTGCTCAGTGTCACATGTCCATGAAACAATAGGTTAACAATGGAATGAGGTGATGCATGAATTACTCCAAAAAATAAACAATTGCAGAACACTGACATACAAAACTCCACAGCCCAGCATAAATTCAGCTCCAGGTAATTTACATAATGTGGACACAATGATGCACATTCCATAGTGTATATAATACTCGTTTTTAGACCCAGTCCTCACACTTGGCTTTCATTTAGACTTTTGCTGAATAGTTCCTCTTAACTATTGGGTTTTCATGGTGGCTTGATGCAAAACACTGCACATAATGAATACACTACATATCGAATACCCTGCCTAATCCTTTTTGCTTATGAATCCCATAACAATGGTCTTACACAAGACCACCTGAACAAGCACTTAACATGCACATTGCATTATATTTATTTCATTATATTTCTATATGTATTGATGTAGTCATTGATTTTGACTAAGACTGCTTCAGTACAAGTAATTTGCATTGTAAATAGAATTCACGTTTTTTGTACCATCTTGCTTGTTTTTTTCATTAAACAATATTCTCTTTTTCTCAACAATGAGGTCAATATATGATTTTTTTTGTAAAGAAAGCCTTGCAGGGTTGCAGTGTAGAGGGAGATGATAACATATTTGTTTTTACATTCCATATCTCTATATAAGCCTAACACACTCAATTTGTTGTCTGTATCAAGATGGGGCTGTAAAAACAGTGGCCTATGTTTAATTCCTCTAACACAGTGGCCCTGTACCACAGTTGGTACACGAGTCCCCCGCTAGTGTACTGCCATTGGATGAGTTGTACTGTTTATATGTAAAAAATAAAAAATAAAAATAAAAATGTGTATTCCTTTTTTTCGGGGGCGGTGGATGAACGGCCCTTCACAGCCAGTCATCCACCATGACTGGCTGTGCGTACCTTAGCCACACTTGCAAAAGTCTCTCTCCATGCCTCTTTGGTGAACACTCAGACTTTAGATTCGTTAATTAAACATGACATATAGTTACATTGAGTTGACATAAAACCCTTTATAATGCTCTTTAGTGAATCACTAGTATGTCTAGGTGCAATTGTTTCACCACTCTTCCTTTGACATAACTGGGTGGTGCATTAAAATTGAATCTATTACATCATGAAAGGCACACAGAACTGCCTTACTCAAACCAGGGCATGGTGGCAGACAAAACATTTAACAATTAAGCACTTGTTGTATAAAATATGTTGGGACGGCACACTTTATTTAGCCTCCTTATAGTGGCTGTCAGAACACTGGATGAGAGATAGACATTTATCCATTACTTACAATGTAGAAATCTAGGAATTAAAAAAAAAAGCTACACTGAACTCATTCTGCATTTTGTAACGCTAATGTTGACCATCGTTAACAGCAATACATCGGTACAAATAATAAGTGAGGATTTCAGTCCATTCAAATAGATTCGTTTGAATTCAGTTTAATGTGAATGTATTTTCCTTTTTGAATGCATTACTTCTATGTATACCCTTTTCTGACATCAGAGTTAAAAGTAAAACTTTTTGTAGTTATTTGGTTTGGAACATGGCAGATAGCAGCACTATAAATACTGTGTGTGTGTGTGTGTGTGTGTGTGTGTGTGTGTGTGTGTGTGTGTGTGTGTGTGTGTGTGTGTGTGTG
>JAODLI010001646.1:0-11092 GCA_027575585.1 Percopsis omiscomaycus
AGTGACTGGCTGTTTGCAATTCGCAACAATCACCACTAGATGTCACTAAAAACTACACACTGGCCCTTTAAGCAAGAAATGGCAACATTTTTCCATCGACGCCCCCCTACAATAGATTTGTGTGTTGTGTGTGTATTGGTTCCCCCGATTTAGTAGCTTGTCTCAAAAACACAATGGTTTTGTATGTAATTCTAATGTACACCTGTGCTTGGAAGGTGAGTGCAGCTGCCTGCGTTGTGAACCAGGCTCTCAGTGACCTCCTCCAGCACGTCCGCCAATATGCGTCACGCGGAGAGCCCATCGGCCGCTACGACCAGGCCACAGACACCATCATGACCGTCACAGAGAGCATCTTCAGCTCAATGGGAGATGCAGGTGAGACGAAGAGATTTCACATCACCACGCTAACCTCTTGGGTTAATCCAACCGAAGTACACAAAGGCAATCTGTTTTAAACTCTGGAATTAAAGATGCCTACCTTTTAATTTGAATTTTCCTTTGGTTGAAACCAGTTCCACAAATATGTCTTGGTTTAAAACGGAGGGAGAGGGAACACCCCCTCCCCCCCCTAGGCTATCACTGTTTTGTACCCCTCCCCCTACATGTTTTAAACATAGGGCTAGGGATGAAATGTGTCGTTCTGTAGACACTAATCAATAAATGTAACTCAATTAAGGAGTGTGTCTTCAATAATCATTTTGTCAATATAAAAAATATATATTGACAATAATATTGAAAACTGCTTTATTGACAGTAAAGCAGCATCATGAATTTCCCACCTGTCAAATACATTTACAGCATTTAGCAGACACTTTTATCCAAAGCGATTTACAATTAGTACATTTGTCAACAGTTGAACTGGTTAACCACCAGTTTTTGCAAGCAGATAAGATTCTCATCATGTAACGAGGTTACTATACCTATGCATTTGCACAACATTAAATAACTTTTTACTTTGACTGGAGCTGTAACAAATAGATTTCCATGACATTTCCAGATTCAAAGGTAAAACCACCTGTTAATTTTGTGACTATTAAAAATGATCCAAAAGGTAAGAAAACGTATTCACTGTGGATGGATGGAGCTGTAGAATTCACGACCTGTGGGGGTGCTGTCTGTATCGGTTCTCATCTACCTTTCAATGAGAGTGCTACCATGCCTCCTAGCTTGAATGGCTGCTTGTCAGCACTGAAGAAACCACAAAGAAACACTGACAGTGATGTTAAAAAGCCTGACAGCCGAGAGATGAAGAAGACGCGGGGATAGAATGTCCTGGCTGGGTAGTCTGCAGCTCAGCCTCTTTGATCGGCTTGATGGACAGGTTGAATTGCTATTTGCCCTTGGATTGGCCTCAATAAAAGGAGCCAACGGGTGAACACAGACTTTGAATCAGTGTCAAATATGTGGTGTTAAGTCATATCTGGCATAAACTTCAACAAGGTATGAAAATTGAGGAAGGGGGGGTGGGGTCTGACAGTTCTGCTGGGGCTTTCGGACATGGTGTCAGATGGGTCTTGCTGTATGCCAAGTCTGCCTTGACATATGTGGAGTACTAACTTCTTGTAGTGTCAGTTTTTATTCCTTCTTCTAAGTCTGGCTCGAACAATGTTACCGTGGGGAATGGCACTCTGGAGCATTCTTAATCTGCTGCGGCGTAGGTCTACTGTAATTCTGCTCCAGAAGAGGCCAATTGGTCAACCACAGCTGGTACAGTGGTAAAAATTTGTAATTGGCTTTCTGCTTTTGGACTTCTCTCGCCTCATGTCTCACGTTCTCTCATTATCACATACACAGGCGCTGGAACATTAGTGAAATCTTTGGAATTTCTGCATTAATTCCTCATAAAATGTGATCTCATCTTCATTAAAGTCACAATAATAGACAAGAAATGCAGTTTTTCATGTTTTTATTTTAATGCATTCTTGTCCAGGCTGGAGAAAGAATGTGAACCCTTGTTTGCGTTATCGGCAGCAAAAACCTCATTTTCCTGTAACTGTTGCTATGGTTGAGAAGAATTTAAAAAGAATTTCATTTCATATATATTTAATTAAACTGTACGTTGTCACTGTGCTTACCGAGCCGTCTCGTCCGCTGTCCCCAGGAGAGATGGTGCGTCAGGCGCGGGTGCTGGCTCAGGCCACCTCGGACCTTGTGAACGCCATGAGGTCTGACGCCGAAGCCGAGGTAGATGTTGACAACTCCAAAAAGCTGCTAGCGGCTGCCAAGCTGCTCGCTGACGCCACCGCGAGGATGGTAGAGGCAGCAAAGGTGAGCTGGTCTTCCCCTCCTAAATGGGTATTTGCTCTAACCATGCACTACCACCGTTTTCCAGCAGGGGGAAGGGAAATCATGGGTCAAATCAAGTGGCAAATCAGCTCCTCTCATTACCTTTTAACAGCAGCATACGCTCTGTCTCAGCGAACTGACAAAGTTTCTCTGGGAAGGAAACTGTCAAAGCTGATGTCCTTGTTCGGGAAGTGCACATTCGCCAAGTGCCATGACACCTCTAATAAACCACCGTGATACTTGTGGATACATTTATTTTATTTGTTTTGTGAATAAAAAGGTTAAGGACAGAAGTCATTGGTTACATTATTCACGAAATAGGCCAACTTAACATACACGTGGCGTGTGTGATTTTTGGATGGGTATGTGCTTAGTGCACCTTCGCCTAAAGCCCAGAAACTACCGCAGAACGCGTCTGCGCTAAGACGTGGTCTGACCAGGCAGAGACACTAGCGCAATATTTGGTGTTATTTGACACCAAACAAGCACTGTGCCACGTGATTTTGACTGACACGCCGCCACGCCTGCGAGAGAAAAACCACATTGCAGCCAACGAAATTGTCATTACGTCTGCGTTAGCGTCGTCCGGAAACTAGAGCTGCCAGCTCAAAAAACACATTTGGTCGATACAGGCCCTTAATTCCTCATTCTCTTTGCGTTTCATGTGATAGCATTGATAGTATTGTTAAATCCAGGTGAGAAGATGGCATTATCAATGGATAATGGATAGATAGAAAAAAAACAGTTTTCCTTGGTTTCTGCTACATTGGTGAACGTTGGTAAAATACAACCTTTGTGCAGTTCTGTCAGTAAAAACTGAGAAGGAATTGGAATTGGCATGTCCACATATTTTGATTCTGTTTCTTCAGAATGAGTGTAAATCTCAAGCTTTTAGTGTAACCCAGGCTCAAGACATCAAGTCATTCCCATGGAGACGTCGCAATGAGGGAGGTTTAGCTTGCTGCCTTATCCAATTTGTCTCTAGCCTTATCTCATTTGATCTCGTCTGTGTTTATGTGACCATCTAGCCGCCATATCGCAGAATAGTATTAATTGCTCCCCACATCCACCATGAAAGTTAAATGAGGCTCTAACTTCCAGCTGCTTAGAAGTGTTTGATGCCACATTAATTGCTACCGCCGTGATCACTTTCGGTGTCAGTGGAGGCATTAAATATTTTTCAATAGACCTTTACTGTATTCATTTCCTTTTCACAATTGCAGTTTGAAAAGAAAATGTCACTAAAATATCCAATAATTATATTATTGTTAATAATAATAACATAATTAATCATAATATTAATCATGTAATAATTGCAATACTTTATTATCACAATGATATGATTATTATTAGTAGTAAAATATATTAATATTCTATTGGTATTGCATCAGGACACAGCTATTTTCAAAGAGTTGGCTTTAATTTTCAATTTGGAAATGTCTGTTGGTTGTGACGTGTGCTGTAGAGACTAGTGTAAACCCCCCCTTGATGATGTGTATTTTTAGGCTACTGCGTTAATAAGACAAGAAGGCTGACGTGTCCACATGGCTGTGTCCCGCTGTAGGTGAAGCCGTCCAGCTGTTAGCTAATTATCCAAATGGAAGCAGGCTTAGCCTTTTTGTACAACCACTCTCAACAATGGGAGACGTGAAGGCTCTTAGTATTATTGGTCTCATTTGAACCCTAATGCCTCTTATAACCACGGACCAGCTAGCTAACCCATAGATGCAGAGAACTGCACGTTTATATGAATACAATCTTGTTGTGATGTGTAGGCATCAGAAAGGCACAGATTAACAGAATGGTAAGGAGCTGTCACTGAATTTGGACTAGCGTGTAGAGATTGTTTTGAAACCATGAGGTGGAGTAGTTGTTCTTTATGTTAGAAAACTGAGTGTGTCGGTTTTATTTATTTTTGGTTTATTTTGTGGTTACAGCATGATTTGGCTGTACGCTATCTATCATACTTTATTATGGGTGCCTTTTATCAATCTGGTATCAGTTGTTTACCTGGTTGTTCATTTATGTCATAAATGAAATGGCATCTTATTGTACGATTCCTTAATGTTTGACATGGGTGAACGGTCAATGATGGCATTAGTAGGACTGAATTGTTAAATGCAAAATGTCAAAGTTTGATGAATGGATGTTCACACGAGGTCTCAATGACTTGTTAATAATTGGGTTGGCTTGGACGTGTAAACAGTATGTGATGCTCTGTGTGTTTCCTGACCTGTACACTGTGTGGGGCTGCATGTCCCAGGGAGCAGCCGCGTATCCAGAGAACGAAGACCAGCAGCAGAGGCTGAGGGAGGCCGCGGAAGGGCTGCGTGTTGCCACCAACGCCGCCGCTCAGAACGCCATCAAGAAGAAGCTCATTAACCGCCTGGAGGTCAGTATGGCTGGCTTCACCAGCGCACATCCTTTCATGCTTGTAAAAGCTTTGGGTTCACTGATTATAGTGCCAAGACTCCTGTAGACATAATTTGTCATTTAGGTATTTATGAACTTTTTTATTTTATTTATATATATATTTTTCTCATTTATTATAAAGCTGAGCATCTTAATTAATTCCACTTTATGCTGTATATTTATCAGCTGTACACATCTCCTAAACATAGCCTACCTATAGCAACAAATAAAATGAACCTTGAAGATGAGACAAAGGGAGCCCAGAGGTTGATTGAGGGCCGAGTCCTATGTAACCCTATTATGACTGTGCGTTGGTCTACTTCTTAATCCAGGCATTTGTGTTTGTTTACATTGAGTAGCCTAGTGAGTGTGTGTGATGATGTGATCTGTGTCAACATCGCTCAGAATGCGGCCAAGCAAGCGGCTGCTGCAGCCACTCAGACCATCGCTGCCTCTCAGAACGCAGCCGCCTCCAACAAAAACACTGCTGCCCACCAGCTGCTAGTGCAGAGCTGTAAGGTACGCTTCTTTCATTCATGTTCAGATGTGTGACAACCCTTTTTAAAGTACCCCTACACTCACAAATGTGTGTCTATTGTCCTTAGCTATAATATTAACTAGTTTCTGTCTAGTGTTTCACACCGGGACGCATCATTTCCACTAAAAAGTGGAGTTTTACCGGACTTCCGTTAAAATCTGATTTAGAGGCATGTACTAGTTTGGCGTCACAACGAATTATAACCTTCCGAACCACAGGAGCGCTTTCTTGAGACGGAAAGATTTATCTTAGCGATAGCTGGTTAGTGTGGCGAAAATCTAAAATTAACCAAACATGGCGACATTGTAAGATTTTAGGATGTAATCCAGAGCAAGGCCCCTCTGAATCTGAAATGGTTGGATTTTCCTATAAATATCCCGTCAATGTGCCTGACTGCATTTTTGGGATCCGTCTATGTACCGAACGTTTTAGCAAAGACAGCTTCCGCAACTTAATGCAAAGGCAGATGGATTTTGAGATTAACATGTTTCTAGATAGGTACGACATTCTGTTCAATAGCGGTCGTAAACCATTCCATTTTAATCCAGATTAATCTAATAAATTAAACTATTGTTTAAGATTGGTTATGAACAGTGCAAGTTACAAAGGGTTGTTGTAGTATCAGTAACATCAAAATAATGAAACTCACATTTGGCTCCTCTTCAGAGTCCAACCACGGCTCAAACAGGTATGGTTGTATTTCTCAAATATTCCTGCTTGCTATTACAAATTGACGCGCATATTTTTATTTTATTTTTTGGCAGCCATGCTTTGGACAAAAGGTCAGAGATTTTAAATTAGAACCTGGCATTTTTAATGTTGATGTTTAGCTGTTGTGTGTTGTATATTGAACTTTTCTGGTGGGGAAAAAAATATTTAACTAGAAATTATTAAATTTAGAGTATGTTTTAAGGGTTTAAAATCTGACTGTTGGGCTACTTTAACACCGCCTAGTCATTTTTTCTCCTCCGTTTGCCTTTTAGACTGGCAGTCACCTTATTCAAATAATCTTCTTATCCCTCTTTGCCATCATCATGTCTTTCTTTTCCCCGCATTTGTTATTGTTTTTCACTCACCCAATTTGATTAGCTCATGCTAACTAGGCAGTATCAAGGTGACGCTGCCTAGTTAGCATAACATGCTGTATATACAGTATACTGCTTGTTGTGTAATGTTATCATTTCATTTCACATACCCCTCCCCTTTATTTGTGGCCCTTTTCTTTATTTATTTATTTTTTGCTTCAACAGATTTTTTTTACTGGGGGGGAGGGTTCCTTGTCCAATCTGAGGTTAAGCTCTACGAGGTGGTGTTGTTTTCCAAGTCAAATATGGACTGCATCCCTTGAGACTGTAATAATAATATTGACTCTACCCCTGGTTACTAGTCTGCAATTTTGGTTTTTAACACTGTTATCTGTCTGTGTGTGCAGGCAGTGGCAGACCATATTCCCCAGCTGGTCCAGGGGGTGCGTGGCAGTCAGGCCCAGCCTGACGACCTCAGTGCCCAACTGGCTCTTATCATCGCCAGCCAGAACTTCCTCCAGGTACCGCAGTTATTCTGCTCACCTACACTGTTGTAGTACTGTATAGGCAATAATAAGACGCCTTTACGCATTGCATTATTGCTTTAATGGGGTATGTGGGCATGTACTGTATTTGTAGAGTTACTTTGAAACGTGTTTTGACAATGCTCACTGTTGAAATGGATGGATTACTTATTATTATTGTTGATCTAATTGTCACACTGTCCACTGCAACGCGGCATCTATATGTTTATATTCAGGTCATTTTTATTCATAATTTACAGGCATATAAAGATTGTTTTCTAGCTGTGGTTTAAGAGATTATGTTTGCCTTCTGGAATAAATTAAGGATCTTAAACTCAAAGCGTCTTTTCATTTTCACTTTTATTTTTTCTATTTCTTCTTAAATGTTTAATTTGTAAGCCTTACTTTTCCATCTCCCAGCCGGGCAGCAAGATGGTGACATCAGCCAAGTCATCGGCCCCCACAGTGACGGACCAGGCCGCGGCCATGCAGTTGGGGCAGTGTGCCAAGAACCTGGCTACCTGTCTGGCTGAGCTCAGGACCTCCGTGCAGAAGGTAGAGGCCAAGCGGCAACCAAAATTATTCCAACGTGGAAGTGCCAAAATCTGCAGTTCCTCTAATGGCCACTTGAGGCTGGCTCCAAAAGCGAGTCGATCCCCATGTTAATATGTCCAATTCTACAGCAGAAATAATCATGTTTACAGCCTGGACCAAAACGGTTTTGTTCTCTAGAGCTAGTTCATGAGAACTGTACAACAGAGTTTTTTTATAACTCATCAGTTGAAATGATATTATGCCATCAATGTATTCATTCATTATACATAGCCTGGAGTTAGGCGGGAGTCAGACAAGCCAAGATGGCGACAGCCCGAGCCAGCACACTTGGCGCTTCAAACCCGTTCTTTAGAAAATCTATAGGTGATGTCACGGAGGGTTTGTCCTCTTATTTATACAGTCTATGGTAGAGGCCCATATATACACACACAGCGCCTCACCTGCAAGGTGTTCCCAAGTGAAAACTGACTTGCTAGCGTGATCTCCTGTGTACTGGATAGTACAGTGGCAGGAAGTATGCTGGCACACAGGACGTGATGTGGTTCATGCTGTAGCTTTCATTGCGTCATTCACTAATAGGACAGCTTTGAAACATGCAGTGTATTTGCATCTTGTGACCAGGCCGCCAGTTGGCAGCTTTAAAATGTATATAGACGTATGCATGAAACTGAATCGTCTGAATCACCATTCTAATCTTCTCCAGTAGGACAGATTAAAAAACAAACTACTATAGTTTCTGCACTGCACCAGATGTTGGCTGTATATTTAGACAGCGTGCGGCTGGGTATACTGTAGTGAGAAATCTGTCTTTATTTCGGTCTCTCTGCCATCTGTAGGCTCATGAAGCATGCGGCCCTATGGAGATAGACTCTGCGCTGACTTCCATCCAGAACATGAGGACAGAGCTGCAGGATGCCAAGATGGCCGCTGTGGACGGACAGCTGAAGCCCCTCCCTGGAGAATCGGTACGGGTTATTTAGTGTTTTTTTCACCCATGTTTTCCGTTTTAGCCTCTGTTTGGTTTCGTGAGGTCCGTGTTGTTCTCCCCTCCTGTGCTGCAGCTGGAGAAGTGCGCCCAGGACCTGGGTAGCACGTCTAAGTCGGTTGGATCTTCCATGGCTCAGCTGCTCACCTGCGCTGCACAGGGCAATGAGCACTACACAGGTTGGTACGGCCCAGAATACGCTTGAGTTAATATGTTAAATACAGACACCTGATGTTTAAAATGATTCACACTGATACAAAAACAAACCTTGTATTAAATCGGATGATAAATTGGATATCATTTTTAAATCGTATCTAAAAAAAATGAATGCCTTTTTGTTACAGTTTTATTTAGTGTTCAAAAGCTACAATACATGTTAATAGTATAGGCTCATAGAGGGTTTATAAATACAATTACAATAAGGTCATTTGACAGACTTACAATTACATGCTGCTACATGCTTAACTCGAACCCACGACCTTCCGGCTGAGAGTCCAACACCTAGACCACTAGACTATCCTGCCCTGTCCTATGTAATAACTGTTTATAAATGTGTAATAATTATAGGATTAATGAACCCCCCGATAAGACATCCCATACCGTTCAGCTTTAACAGTACATATGAACTTTCTTGAGGCGCTAATATAGGCGCTAACACACTTGATGTCCACCTGGCCAATGGTCCCCCCTGCGTGTAGGGATAGCTGCCAGGGAGACGGCCCAGGCACTGAAGGCCCTGGCCCAGGCAGCCCGCGGTGTTGCCTCGTCCACCACCGACCCCAGGGCGGCGGCCGCCATGCTGGACTCGGCTCGGGATGTCATGGAAGGCTCGGCCCTTCTCATCCACGAGGCCAAGCAGGCCCTGGTTTCCCCTGGCGATGCTGAGAGCCAACAGAGGCTGGCGCAGGTTAGAAAGGGGTTGCGGAGATGCTTGGGTCCAAATTAGGAATACGCATTGGATGCAGTTTGGCTTTGTATGCTATATGTGTATTATTAATGTAATTGTTAGTAAAATACCTAAAATGATACAGACTACTAACAGACACCTGGTAATTGGCTTTATCTAAAATAATCATAAAAACTGACTGGTCTCAAAATAACTCCTTTTTATTACATGTTTTTGTATTTCCGTTCATAAGTTTAACCATCTAAGAGATGGTTAAATGTATCTGATTGAATATATCTGAATTGGAAAAACTGTCAAATAGGATAAGGACTTGGTTGTAGCCCTCTCAGTATAAATACATTTATACCACATTCCCTACAAAAAATAAATAAATGATGCATTGGCACAATGCAATGGCATGGGCATGGTGTGTGGATAAATCAATAACTGGGAATGGGAAATGTTGACTTAGTTTCTTGTGCAAAATGGCCTTGCCATTGTAAGGTGCATCTGTTACTGGCATTCAGAGATGTGACATAGTCCAAAAGAGTTGGACCAGAAGCTTGGTAAAGGTCTGAATACGCCCACACACACCAGATCTCATCCAGCTCCTCTGTGTTCCAGGTGGCCAAGGCTGTCTCCCATTCCCTGAATAACTGTGTCAACTGTCTGCCTGGCCAGAAGGATGTGGATCTAGCGCTCAAGAGCATTGGGGAAGCTAGCAAGAAGCTGCTGGTTGAAACGGTCAGTTGGAATTGTATATATTATTGTATATATTGTATATATTGTTAAGACTTTGGTCACCAAAGTCTTAACAATATTTTCAGTCTTCTTATTTATAATGCTGAACACTATTTTTATTTTCCTCCTTATCCAGATCCCTCCAACCTACAAGTCATTTCAGGAGGCCCAGAGTGACTTCAACCAGACGGCAGCAGACTTGAACCAGTCTGCAGGGGAGGTGGTCCATGCTTCTAGGGGCTCCAGCAGCAAGCTAGCAGTGGCCTCTGGGAAATTCAGCCAGGATTTTGATGAGTTCCTTGACGCTGGCATCGAGATGGCTGGACACACTCCGGTACGTGCCGTACAGTAATACTGTACAATGCGCATAAGCTGTGGGGCCATGGCTTTCTTGGATGATGAATACTAGAACCTGCTATTTGATACTATTCTTTTTCATGAAATGCATGCAATGGACATATGTATGGGTGGACATTTGGCTGACCAGTAATTTAAACCATGGAATTCTTATTATTTTATATTAACTGTAGCAGTGTACAGTAGACTAATTGAGAGCATTTGTCTTTATCTAATCTAATTTTACTGAATGTATTTATTTTGTAATAATAATTTAGAATATAATGATACAGTACTGAGTACTTTACTTCTTCTTTCTTGAGAGTCTGAAGGGGTCACCAGCATTATAGCTCTGTCTGAAACCCAACAAGACCAAAAACACATTAACATTGCCAGAGTAAGGGTGACTAAATTTTATTCCAGTTGATAAAACATTGCCTAGTGATTTTCCACAGTGGTCTCTTAATTTTTCAAAATTTTCTGTGTGTGTGTGTGTGTGTATCTTGTATGTCATAAAATCATTAAAGTCAAGCTACATAAATGAGACAGACCATTGCGCTAGAATATGGCTAATAATCTTCGATAAATCTGTATCGTTTTAGAAGAAAGACGACCAGATCCAAGTGATTGGCAACTTGAAGAACATCTCCATGGCTTCCAGCAAGCTGCTGTTGGCTGCCAAGTCTCTGTCTGTAGACCCTGGAGCTGCCAATGCCAAAAACCTGCTTGCTGCTGCTGCAAGGTACCGTACCGTATGTCACCACACATTCACGTAAACACTGTTTTCTGGAATGCCTTTATTCA
>JAODLI010001647.1:0-31735 GCA_027575585.1 Percopsis omiscomaycus
AGACAGAGAGACAGAGAGAGAGAGACAGAGAGAGAGACAGAGAGAGAGACAGAGAGAGAGAGAGAGAGAGAG
This sequence comes from Percopsis omiscomaycus, assembly GCA_027575585.1. Taxonomy (NCBI): domain Eukaryota; kingdom Metazoa; phylum Chordata; class Actinopteri; order Percopsiformes; family Percopsidae; genus Percopsis; species Percopsis omiscomaycus. The sequence goes on from JAODLI010001647.1 coordinate 73, forward strand.
AGAGAATAGCCAAAGCAGAGACTTGCTCAGCGTTAGGAAACAACTTTTCTCACACTAGAATATATCCAAATTCTGAAGTAGGACTAGCAATGTGTCAATAATCCCAATTAAGAATATGTAAGTATTATGTAAACACACTAATCTTTTCTTTTCTCTGCTCCTTGTGTTCTGTAATAATGCACCTTATGTCTATGAGGGCTGTAGGAGGAAAAGTAGATGGAATGAGCAAAGTTTTTGCGCAACACTGGTTTTACCCACTCAAACTGATGAGTGTACTTTTTAAAATAAACGTACTTACTCAACCAGAGAAAACAAGTGCTCTGTGTTTGACCCTAATGCGTCGTGCGGCCATGCTAATGCTAATATCGCTCTTGTAGCTAATGAGTCTGGGGAGACGCCACTGGACATCGCCAAGAGACTGAAACACATCCAGTGTGAAGAGCTTGTGAGTTTCCTCGACTGTTTACTGTATGTCTAGATAAAAAAAACGTTGACTGCAGAGTCATCACACCGTAAACATTTAGTCATTCGAGTGGGCGTGTTCTGTGTATTGGTGTGTAGCTAACCCAGGCGCTAGCGGGGAAGTTCAACGCCCACGTCCACGTGGAGTATGAATGGTGTCTGCAGCACGAAGACCTGGACGAGAGTGACGAGGATCTTGATGAGAAGGTGAGGATAAGCCCCTAATTAAATACACAGTGTAAATATACCACTGCAAGTCACGTTGTATACACATCACTTGTAACGTGTACACACCAAACGCACATAAACCCCAAACCTTGACTCGTACTGTATATTTTCCCTTGCTCCCTCTTAACCTCTCCAACAATACATGCATAGAACAATGTGACATACTGGGATGATCAGTAACCCCTCCTTTCTCTCTCCTCTGTGGGTTCCAGCCAAGCCCTCATCGCAGAGACGAGCGTCCGGTCAGCTGTTACACGCCGGCCAGTAACTCCCACCACCACCACCACCACCACCACCACCACCACCACCAGCAGCAGCAGCAGCCCAGCCCCGCCTCTGTGGCCCGCGACGCCGCCGGCCTGGCCAAGGACAAACAGCGAGCCTACGTGCCCAACCTGGTGAACAACGAGACCTACGGAACCATCCTCAATGCCACCCCGCCTCCCCCGGGCCAGCCGGGTGGGCCCACCTCCTCCGCGCCCCCCCTGCCCCCGAGGAATTTATGTAGGTGGTATGGCTACGGAATGCTAATGTTTTATTTTTTTTTACTACCTAGTCACAATGAATACCATACTTTGTAGACAGCCATTGTGTTCATAACAAGATATGGGGTTATTGAGGCCAATAGCATTCAGCATTTGGCACCAATGATATTAGACAAGTGACTTGTTTGGTGCTGTGACCATTCAAACACAGCATGTTCTTAGCCTCTTTAATAAGTAAAGTACCTCTGATAGCAAGGTGGGCTTTCAAATCAGTTTCCAACCAGTAAACCAGCTGGTTTTATGTTATCCACCACAACTGATTCGTGAGAGGAGCCTGAATTAAAAATAGACGCTCTTTGTTTTGATGAATGTCTCGTTGGTGTTGAAGGTCTCACTTCTCTAACAACTGCCTCATCCACTAGAGACATTCTGTAATAACTTTAGTGGTGGTCTGGAGGCCTGCCAACCCCCACCTCCAGCCTGACACATTCAACACATTCCCTCTTCCTATTAACTGTCTCTACCAATTACACTCAAATAGCAATGGCCTGACTTCTAAAGTGGACGCTCGCTCTGCCAAAATGGAATGCCTTCTCTCTCTCTTTCTCTCTCTCTGCTGGTTGTTTCATCTGTCAATCTGTCTCTCCCTTGTTTTCTCCTCCTCTCCTCTCCTCCTCTCTGTGTGTCTCTGCTGTAGTCCATCCATCCAGCCTGGGAGGGATGGGCCCTTCGTCCGTATCCCCCAGCTGGAAGTCTGGCTCTATGGACCTGGCGGGTCGACAGAGGTCGTCCTCCGACCCCCCCAACATGCACCCTCCTGTACCCCCCCTGAGACTCACTTCAACTGGAGGTACGCATCCCCTCCGCCTCTCTCCATGCCATTTCATCCTAAAGATTGGAAATGTGTGCGGCACATAGATATCATACTGCAGCACCTGTATGGTATCTATGTGCTTCGGGTGTTGAAATGATCACTTAAAGCTGCAGTTATTACCTATAAATCACTGTTATGCCGTGGAACTGCTACATGCATACTATATGAAATGATGTACCGTGTATGTTAGCTGACAGGAATGGGACCATTGGTGTTACTCCTATTGTCTGTATTGCATGGCTAATGCGTTAGACTGAGACGTGGTGTTGTGTGTCTCAGGCCTGGGCCCCCCTTCTGTGGCAATGGGCGTGCAGTCCAAGTCTGGCCAGGGACCACCTGGGTCCAGAGCAGTCCCGCCCAAGTCTCCAGCAAGGTACGGACACAATAAGATGACAAATCATAAGCATACAACATAAACCACTCTCCCCGGCAATCTTCTGTAGAATTGCGCCAGACTGATTATCTACAAGAGAAAATAAACACATCAATGTCGCTAATACACTTACATCCTCCCAGCATGTGCCTTACCTCAGGGCTGTTTGTTTTATTTGTACACATACAGGCCTTGTGTATGTCCCCAACAGAGTAAGTGGTTACTATTTTGCTGGTTCATTAGCTTCAAGGGTGACCTTCCCTTCAAGGCAGGCAGAGCAGTACCTCCTCGATTGCCATTTTTTATCTGCGTATCTCCCTCAGGGCGGACTGTATTCTATATCTCCAACAGCGTTGGCAGTTGAGGATTATGAAGGGATATTTGGTTTTAATTACATTGCTGGAGTCTCCACTTAGATCAGCTAACACAATTAACTTGTTTGTGTTTCCCCTTCCAGCAATGACAAAAGCTTCAACAGAGTGCCTCTTAATCGAACAGGATCCATTGAAAGGCCAGGTGGGTAAATGTATAGTGGAGACAAAACAGCAGCTGTCTCTCACAGAGATGAGATGTTTCCATGCGAGTTCTGCCGCTATCTGCCAAGTCCCGTTTCTTCCGAGGGTCTGTGGAAAGTCTGTTTTCATTCTGATGTCATGTCCTCTTCCTGTTCCAGCTAAGGAAGTGCCAGGATGCCCTCAGAACTCCATAGGTCAATCTCTGCCTCCGGCCCCCATGCCTAGGAAAGCCTACCCTGTAAGTGTTGCATTGTTTCTGGTAATCATTCCTGCTGCTGTGCTCAGATTGTCTACTATTATTCCACAAGGGATGGAAGGACTATTGCATTCGGTCCAAGTCATGGATTCCCATGTCACTATGAGACCTTTGATGTTCCTACGCTGCATGTCAAGCGATTGTATTAGTATAACCAATAGTTTCTTGTTTTAAAAGGACTTCCTGACCTGTAACACTGAACACACTAATCAAACACGAAATCAAAGCTTAGGCAAGATTTAGTAGTTGGATATAGAAGCTCCTGCCTTCCTCTTCAGAGTATAAAAGGGTCAGACAATGAACAGCAACAACTATCTTGTAAGCAAGTCATGATAGCAGCTGATGGTATGGTGTTTAGAGGGGTAGGGTAGTCTAATGGTCTGGGTGTTCGACGCCCAGCCAGAAGGTCGTGGGTTCGAGCCTCAGAGTTCCCCTACCTGTAAGCATCCTTGAGCAAGAGGCCAAACCCCCTTCTGCTCCTTGTCATTTTACTCATTGTATTTCGCTTTGGATAAAAGCGTCCACACTAGGGAAATATAGTGAAGCATTGCGAAGTGTAATAGAGTGAAGATGTGAGAATATAGCATCAGGGTATCACAGTAGCTTTTTCTATTACATGAGATACAGTTCTTAAGAATCCTATACATGTGTGTGCCTCTCAGAAACAGAAGCCGAAGCGAGTCAAAGCCATCTATAACTGTGTGGCAGACAACCCAGACGAGCTGACCTTCTCCGAGGGGGAGGTGATTGTTGTGGACGGAGAAGAGGACCAGGAGTGGTGGGTCAGTATCTGTCGAGCGCCCTACATCGCAAAAAGTGTGTGTGTTTTGTGTCTACTTGAGACAGCCACACAAAGCTCTCCAGTCCAAATCCAGCGATGTACACACACACACACACTGACATGCAGTCCGCTGAGGCACTACATGTCAGTGTGTCCAGTTCCCATGGTGGTCAAAGCACAAAAAGACATGAGCTCATTCTGTCCCATACCCCCCCCACCCCCCAATACACACACACATTTTTTTTCCGCCTGCTGTTGCTTCCTCTGTGGAACCCCTTGTCTGAAAACAGTATCTTTTTTTCCTGCAAGCCACCTCTACAGATATGACCGTATTTAGTCACCCTCTGTATATCAATGGCCAAGCCCTCCCTCCATTTAAATCCCAAATGGTCACTAATAAAGAAGTTTTAGGTGGTGGTGGTTGACAATATGACATAAAACTACTTCTACGAAGTAGAATTCATATTTCATTTTTAGCACTATATGCTTGCACCGTTCTCTACCCCTCCACCTACAATCATACACCCTTTCATGACTAGTGTTAGTTAGTGTGTAGAGAGTACAGTTTTAACGTTTGTTTTAAAGAGTGAGCTTTTGCTGGGTGGGGAAATGGGTGTGGATGTACATTTGTATAGTGGGGTAGTAGGGCAGTTTGGGAAAATAATCACTTTATTACTATATTTATTTATTTATGTCAAGCCTATTGCATTAAATGTAACCTTTTAGTATTAATTTGTAGCTTTTTTTTGCAGAAATACTATATGTCACAGCCTTTTATTTGCAGGTATAGAAGACTTTTTAAATGACATATGTGGAGATATTAAGGGCAGTTTTCATTACTGGGCACAGGTAATATTTTAAATATTACCTTTCATTGAAAGGTTTTGTGTGATTTAGCCCTGTATAATAGTTCAATACTCTGGTCCATTAGATGGTATTTGGTAGCATTTTAGTGCTGTGTCCGTCTTAGTGTAGCTATTCTCTTACATTGGTCAAAGTACTCTGTGTTGAACTTGTGCTGAAATCCATATTCTGTGGCCCCCATTGGTATGTGTTTGGGAGTGACATATTATCGTTTATTTATCTGTTTTTCAGCTGGGCCACATTGAAGGGGATCCTATGAGAAGAGGAGCCTTCCCTGTTACCTTTGTACACTTCATTAGTGAATGAAAGGTCACATTGGGTCATCTTCCTGCGAGTGTGAGGCACTGCCAGCCTTTGTAATGGAGAACAGCATCTTGCCATAGAACTGTGCTAACGACATGTCACCGCCATGTCACCGTCACTCTGGCAACGCCTCAGTGTGGATGTTGTCGTGTCAACAGTGACTCTCGCTCCAGGAAGTCTCGCTGCATTGTATGTGGTTTTAATGGCTGTTGCTTCTGTCTGTTCTGATGAGGACTATATGATTTAAAAATGATTGTAATGAAAGACCTCTTGCAATAAATGCACTTTCCACGTCATCACCCTACTACATGATTCAACATATTGGACGTAATGAAGGTTTCTGTTACAGTATTTTATTCAGCCATTTTTTCATGTCCATGGGCATTGAACAGAAAGTTCTTAAAGCGACAGTAACATACTTTAACACAAATAACTAAATGTGAATTTTGTTAACATGCTTACATTCCACCACATTTCTAGCCTAACTTCAAATGTTTGTAATATACATATCTGATCCCAGGTGACCAATTTGAACTTTATATGTGTCCTCCGGTGCAGAGGCAGACATTTTCTAATGGTGCTAACCCAGGAATATGCTAGGAGCTTTCCCAGAGGGAGCACCCTTCCCTGTCCCCGTTTTCACAGACATCAAAAGGGGGGTACTGCGTATATAGATAGCCTTCTACTCATCACACCTAGGAAAACCTGCTCTCGCATCTGTGTGCGTGTGTGTGTGTGTGTGTGTGTCAACTGCAGATGAACTGTCACATGGCACCCACACGCACATGCCAATGCGTGTTTAGTGCAGGAGATAATATCCAATAGCAGCACGCTAAATCTGTCCTAAGTTAAGAGTTCTGTTAATGACATGGAATGACACTGAAAATGAAGTCAGTGGATTTCACCTATTCACAAACCTTTTTTTCTGTTCTTGTGGCTTATATTTCTCACCTCTGGCTGTGTCTACGCCTGTCATATGCCTTATTATAGTAGCAAGTCTGTGTGTCACTGCTTCTATGTCTATGTAGCATTAGCTACCCTTTAAGAAATGGTAAAAGAAAAATGGAAAATGATTATGAAACTATCCAGTGACTTTTGGGTTTCTCCCTTTTTGCCTTTAAAAACATACGCTCTCACAGATCAGTGGTTGTGTGTGTGGGCACCTGTTAGTTGTATGTTCTGCTAAGCTCAATACAAAATGTATAAAGAGCGTCAGAATAGTGTGTGTACAGTACATCTCAATGGTGTCATGTACTAGAGAGCTGCATTAACCACGTCATGTTAAAAAAAAAAAAAAAAATTCTTAGCCTTCTATTAAATTAATTTGGATTTGGGTTGCAGAGCAACCTTCTCTCTGTGTGTGTATATACTTGTTGGACATGTAACCTGCAACGAGCCTTTCATGGTTTTGTGAATGACGAGACGCATGTGAACCGCAACTAACTAACCCTTCATTATTATTCTTAGGAACTCACTGGAAATAGAAAGGTTTAATAATCTATTAATGTAAATAGGTTTTATTTGTTATTTTGTTTGTTGATATTTAAATGTAAAAAGAGGTAACCATGGTGATAAATGTCTTTTAAAGCACTGTAGTGATGTGCCGATGTGATCTCAGCTGGACCTGCGTGTGTTGGAAACATAAGTGGCCTATACACAACTATACAAAACAACTGGGGCTCTCTGAATGTGGAACAATGCATTGACTCCTAACTCAATGAATGAATGGGGAAACTGAAACTGGAATAATAATAAAATATAAGCAGTCCTGTTTGTCAGCCTGTCTTAATTAGCATAACTACTGTAAGTGTTTGTGGTTAAGCTAAAATGTTAATGTAGTAAGAAATCCTACGGCTCAAGAGCTCCCTCCGCTGTTTCATTGCACCTGTTTCACCTGTTTCATTGAAAGTACACATAACCAGTACAAAAACTACTAGTACTATGAATTTGCTGCTGAACATAATTTAGATTAACTAATGCATTTGACATAGTTTACATTTTCAACCCAGCTCAATGTAGCAGTTGAGAAAAAAAAAAACGTCCAAGTTGCCAGTTACAATTTCTAATACTTTAATGTACTGTCAATGTATCCATTGTACCTTGTCCAATTGATTCCATCGCAACTGGACCAAAGAAATTTGAGTTCATAGAATAGATTTAGACATAAAAGGTATAGCTATGTAAAGGCATTTCACACAGGGTGCAGTACGCAATATTTTCCCACACACATTTCATATACAAAGAGTATACAGTACCTGCAGTATATATTATTATTCTACTGGACAACATATTAATTTGACCAAATTGAAAATTATTATGTATAATAATGCATAAATACATACACCGGTACCATACATAGTCATTGCACACTTGTAATACAGAAACAATAAAGACAAATAAAGTTAAAGTCCAAACAATCACAATACAATTGGTAAACTGATACAAATATTACAGAACGAGCCTTCCTCTTACACCGGAGACAAAAAATAAAATTGTTTTCTGAAGTACCTCATTGTCAAAACCCTGTCCTCTATTTTGCACACAAATCTCCTTTTATTCCCTTGGTTGAAAGAGCTAATACCTTATTATACAATTTAAATGTGTTGGTCAAAGCTGTCATGGTTAGTTTGCTATGGCATTTACGTAGGTGGGTATTTAGTTAGATTTGTTTACATTACAGCTTTGACACAATCTTTTTATAATAAATGCTAACCCCTTTCCTTCCATTGCAATCTTTCAGTGTCCTTCCTCACTAGCTAGTTTCATGAAAACAAGATAACAAAAAAATGTCAAGGAAATAAAGTGACACAGACCAAACTGGTGTTAAATGGAAAACTCAATATGTCAATATGAGTGCAGGAGATGGAAAAGAAATATTCCCAGTGAAGAAAACACTGCTCAGATGTCCCAAAACTGTATTATTCACTACATTTAGTTTACTTGAAATTCCTTTAACAAATTTCTATGGAAATTAAAGGTGCATTAAAATAGGAGGGGAATGTTTACATCAGTCAATCAGATCAATTTCAGTTGAATGAATCGAGAAAGGAGCAATAAGAATGCTTCTAAATGTCCCAATAGCTTACTGTATGTCATGCTGTGGGAAATTGAATCCGTGGAGTTTATCCCCTCTTGTCAATTATGTGTGGTGTTACGAAACTCCTCTGGACAGAATTCAGCTGCTACTGTATGCGTGTCTCTGGCCTCAGGTCTTGTCAGGACACAGTCAATGGAAGCTGAGAGCACCTTGCAGATGGACTGGGCCTGCTCCTGTTGAGATAAATTAAGTGAAAATCAAACATGGCTTAGTTTCCAGGAAAGTTTTCCCTCCCGCCTATGTGAGACATTACTTAAGCGCAGCTCTATTTCCGTATTTCACAAATACATAGTGTAAACTCACCGCACTGTTGCACTGGTAAACCCAGATGCTGCACTCCTCCTGGTTGGCGTCAGTGGTTTTGAGAGCCAGCAGGTTTCTTCCTGCTCCAAGGCCGTCGTCATAACACAGCATGCGAACGATCAGGTAGAGAGGGTGGCGATGCAGAACCTCCTGAACAGAAGCACAACTATGTCACTATGCACTTTTCTGTCAAGAGAAATGGAAATGAGTCTCCTCAATGTAGATTTTTAAGCACTAGTGCAAATACAGAATACTGTAACTGTCCACCTGAATTTATCTTAATGAATGGAAGTCAATGGAAGTCAACAGGAAAGTAACTCACTGCTATTGAGAAATACTAAGGCAAAATAAATTCACTTCTTCTAAAGTGTGTGAGGATGCAGATTTGTCCCATTAAACGCGTCCCATTATGGAGGATATTAAGGCTCGAAGAAGGTTATTGTCCCACTGATCACACACCCAGTGGACCAATTACGAAAATATCACGACTTAGTCAGCCAATCGTGAGAAGGTGCGTTGCCTATGGCTGACATCAAACAAACTACTATTCATGTTTTAATGCAGACTTCGTATTGGCCTTCGTATTGCTGTGTTTAGGACTGCTCTACTCACACACTGGTCCAGCGATGCCAGTTTGACTCCATATTTGGACACTACCAAGATCATCTCCTCGTCTCCGGGCACAAATGGCAGGTTTCCACCTTGCTGTAAAGTAGGAGGACATTGTCAAACCCCTTCAAGTGATGTCCTATTCTTCGCCACTTCCCGAGGCGTTTACCTGGGCAGCGTCAATATAGTTGATGAGGTCTAGAGACTCCTGGAGAGTCTTGCTCATGGCGAACTGCAGCTTCTCAATGGCTCCCACATACTTCACCCTGAACTCGGCACAGGCGTCTGCCGCGCTGTTCCCTGCACGCGCAGCGCGTCAAGAGGGACATGAGTGGAAAGGACAGAGCGGTAGAGTTGACTTTGAGAGGATGCCGAGGAGAACTAGACAGTGGGCGAGATTACGTGGTCTGACCTGAGCTCCTGGTGGAGTCTGTGTCGAGGCTGGCGACAGTGCTTGATCTGGAGAGACCCCCCAAACTGGAGTCCACAGACTGCAGATGCACACAAACACAGTAAGGCACAAGGGGCTGGATACAACTTCAAATTCACAGGCCTGTCCTTGATCTGTGTATGCTATCGCTATGATTCTGCCAGGATATGTGTGTGTGTGTGTGTGTGTGTGTCAGGGGCACCGCAAGAAATGTTGGGCCCCTGGAATTGTCCTAACTCCTCCCCTTATGGTTCCCCTGGTGTGTGTGTGTGTGTGTGTGTGTGTGTGTGCACGCAGTGTTGTACCTTGCTCTTAGTGCTAATCTCACTGCTCTGAGAACTGCTGCTGCTGTGGCGCTTTTTTACTTTCCGGAACATCCTTCACCATGACAACGGTTCAACCACAAGGATCTAAATAGTATATACCAATTGAAACAATTTAAAAGAACAATTTAGTTGAATGCTTTATTTGAATTGTGACACTATCTCTAAATTAGAGCACTGACCAACATAAGGATGATAACATAAGGTCTCCCCTCATCCACCACCAACAATTCATAGCTTTCAAAAAAATGTATAGGAAACTATTCATATACTTGCTCATATCTGGTGTAAAGAATACAAGGCTAACTTACTCATTACTGACCTACGTGCAAACTGCCCTGACTCCTAATAATTCCTCTGTAACGGAAACCCGTTGCTATGATAAACAAATGAACCCCCCCTCCCCTCCCCAACCCACTATAGTTCACCACATCAACGCATCAAGTGTAAAAACAATGGTAGAACGTTATTGCGACACACAGTGGATATACCTACTGAAAGCGTACCTCTATACTTGATCGGGAGTGACTTTATCTCCAGCGAGTGAGTTTTTGCTTTCTGTTTATCTGTGCTTGACACTTTTGCTTCCTTTGTGTTCCACAGCCTCCACCCAATGCTACTTAAAGGGGACGCAACAAAGTAGCACAGTAATGTGCTCAACATGAGTACCGTAAAAGTGCCAGTGTTACTTCTTAAAAGCCAGTCGGCGGTATTTTGGAGTAGCACCGGAAATGTGAATCGACAAGAGACTACCGCGGAACGCCCTCCCATTCATTCACAACAAACACTAGAGCACTGCAGGTTTTCTACATTATGGTTTAGCTATCATAAAATACGGTATAATTTCATATACTTATAGCATTAACCGCTATGGCTTCAAAACGTAAAATGGAAGTGGCTGTCCCCGCTGAAGAGAGCGATCAGCTCCTTATTCGACCATTGTAAGTCCTGTGAATGTCTTCCATACTGCAGGCCTGATTTTCAAAAGAAATGTGTATTACCATGTGTGATTTTGTCCAAAGCTAATAAATGCATATAGAATTCTTCTTTTCCACCCACGTGTAGGGGGGCTGGGCAGGAGGTTGGAAGGTCATGCATCATTCTAGAATTCAAAGGGAGGAAAATCATGGCAAGTTCGCATGCCCCTTCGACAGTGACAGCTCATTTATGCATATGCTCCGTGTATATGATTATATAGAAACCCTACATACAGTATCTCCAGACGGGCAAGCTGAGATTATTGCAATATTTTTTGTTTAACTACGCTGTAATTATAGCCTAATTCAAATGTCCTGTGCAGCTGGACTGTGGCATCCATCCTGGCTTAGAAGGAATGGATGCTCTGCCCTACATTGACCTGATCGACCCAGCAGAGATAGACCTGCTGCTCATCAGCCAGTGAGTTCCCTCATTTAAATCACAGCACATACGGTTTTATAGCCTTTTAATGTATTGTATTGCTTTGTCTAATTTTAATATAATGTGCACTTTCAATTATGTTTATGGTTGTTTTTTATATTTTATTTATTTTTTTGTTATGCTGTTAAAAGAAATGGTTCATGCTAGTACAAAGCTGTGAACAATTTCAATTTGGGCCCATGAGTCTTAAAGGTTGAAAGCAACTTCTCCTGTAAGGATCTACTGTACAGTTTCATGTTGACCCTGTGTGTGCCTCTGCCAGCTTCCACCTGGATCACTGTGGAGCATTGCCCTGGTTCCTCCAGAAGACCAGCTTTAAAGGCAGGACCTTCATGACCCACGCCACTAAGGCCATCTACCGCTGGCTGCTGTCCGACTACGTGAAAGTCAGGTGGGGAAGACTATGGCTCTATTAATATCGTAGCTATCATTCTATGAATGCCATGCACAATACATCATAATTTAATACTATTATTATACAGTATGGTGTAATATTAAAACATATATTGGCTCTAATAATCATTGGGTCATTATCGTCCTGCAGCAACATCTCAGCAGATGACATGCTCTACACTGAAACAGACCTAGAGGAGAGTATGGATAAGATCGAGACCATCAACTTCCATGAAGTCAAAGAGGTGGCGGGGATCAAGTTCTGGTGCTACCATGCTGGTCACGTCCTGGGAGCCGCCATGTTTATGATTGAGATCGCTGGTGTCAAGGTAATAACAGCTCTCTTTCTTAAAATAAGAAAATACCGTATCTTATTCTTTTCCTGACCATCATCAGTCTGTTCAAGGACGTAGGGTGAAGGCACGTGCATTGTCTGTCTTGTTCTGTGTCTGATGTTTACTGCTGAGCAGGACTTAATCCAGTTTGTCCCTCTCTTAAGCTGCTGTACACTGGAGACTTTTCCCGCCAAGAGGACAGGCATCTGATGGCGGCTGAAATCCCCAGTGTCAAACCTGACATCCTTATCATAGTACGTCCAAAATGCTTTGCCCCAGTGAATTACATTACTTAGTGTCTTCAAGCCAATATAATATTCTTGTTCTTTTGTCAGGAGTCAACATATGGTACCCACATCCACGAGAAGAGGGAAGAACGTGAAGCCAGATTCTGCAACACTGTTCATGACATTGTGAACAGGGAAGGCCGCTGTTTGATCCCCGTGTTCGCCTTGGGCCGAGCCCAGGAACTGCTGCTCATCCTGGGTGAGAAGGCCTGTTAAGGCTCCCTGCTCTACAGGTCATCGGTTGCTTGCTATTTGCGCTAGAGCTTATTATTGGTCCATTATAGAAGCCCTTTTCATCATTGGGTGTTGGCACTGATATATGCTAGGCCATCCTATATATGCCCCAACAAACGACAACGTTTTTGCAATGCAGGTTTTAACCACAAGGTCAATTTCAGTACCTTTAAAACGAGCCTGCTGTCCATATGGCTGTCTTACGTCGTTTCTCTGTAGATGAGTATTGGCAGAACCACCCCGAGCTCCATGACATCCCCATCTACTACGCCTCGTCCCTGGCCAAGAAGTGCATGGCTGTGTACCAGACGTATGTCAACGCCATGAACGACAAGATCCGCAAGGCTATCAATATCAACAACCCCTTCGTCTTCAAGCACATCAGCAACCTCAAGGTAGAAAAACAAAACGACACCATGAACTCACATTACATCTGCTGCGTGGGTGAAAGTACAAAGTAAAGGCACTGTGGCCAGCCAATAGGAAGTGTTGTTACAAACACACGTTACAAAAAAATCCTTCTCTTTCCTGCTCTATGTTAGGATCAGCTCTTAGATGATTAAGCACTTTGCTGGTATTTAGGCTGTTAGGCAGTGTATGTTGTAAAATGCTAACTAAGTTCATCATTCTAACAGAATGTTGTTTGCTTACGGTAACTGATGTACGAGCTATTCAGCTGTTGACAAATGTACTAATTGTAAGTCGCATTGGATAAAAGAGTCTGCTAAATTGCATGTCTGCTTACTGTAGAGCATGGATCACTTTGATGACATCGGCCCCAGTGTGGTGATGGCGTCTCCAGGCATGATGCAGAGCGGGCTGTCCAGAGAGCTGTTTGAGAGCTGGTGTACTGACAAGAGGAACGGTGTCATCATCGCTGGATACTGTGTAGAAGGAACACTGGCCAAGGTCAGTGTTTTATACATCAGCGTCACCTCATTAAGCTGAAAGGTTAAAGCTCCATTAAGCTCCATACATATTTAAATCCTGTTATTTCAACCTGTTATTTCAACCTGTAATTTTAAGATGTTATTTCAACCTGTAATTTCAGAAGGTATCATTGAGTCCTACTTCAACAACCCTGAAACACATACTGCTGATTTGTTGATATTTCCAGTGTTCTCCTCTCTTGTTTACAATTCGGACAAATTTTATGAACACCAAAATTTGATGTGCCCATAGCAACCAGGTTGCAGCCATCCCTGCTGGTCTCCCTGCCTCTAAAACTTTTGCAGAAACACAGAGGCTGCCGGAGTGTGGAGATGCGACTTCTAATACCATAAAACAAGTGATAAGTGCAAGCAATATGTGCACGTTTGTTTGGGAATTACCTCCCCCTGCTGGCGAAAAAGTAAATGCTTAAAGGAGGTTTAACTTAACTTTACCTGTTATGTGAATATGTGTTCTGTAGCACATCATGTCCGAGCCAGAGGAGATCACTACCATGTCCGGTCAGAAGCTGCAGCTGAAGATGTCTGTCGACTACATCTCCTTCTCCGCCCACACGGACTACCAACAGACCAGCGAGTTTATCAGGGCGCTAAAACCACCGCACGTGGTAGGCTAAACACAGCCGCTCACCTCTCTTCCATTGCTGTCATTTAGGGTTCTGTTGTTGTTTTCCTGCCATGAGAACGTTGGTTCAGCCTCCTCTATGTACGACCTGCGTCCTCAGATCCTGGTCCACGGGGAACAGAACGAGATGGCCCGTCTCAAAGCCGCTCTGATCCGGGAGTACGAAGACAATGACGAGGTTCACATCGAGGTCCACAACCCACGGAACACCGAAGCTGTCACCCTGAACTTCAGAGGGGAGAAACTGGCCAAAGTAAATAGACGGCTGCGTTAGACTGTGAAACGGTAAATGTTAACAAAATGGAGTGTTTACTGCTGCTTCTGTTCTCAGGTGATGGGTTCCCTGGCTGACCAGAAGTGTGTCCAGGGCCAAAGAGTCTCAGGCATTTTGGTGAAGAAGAACTTCAACTACCACATTCTCAACCCTTCAGACCTGTCTAGTGAGTTGCTTACTGCCACCTGTACAGTTCTACTCACAGTACAGGAGTCTCTGCTTATTGGCACTGGGTAGCAGTATATTAGAGGCTATACAGATCACATTTGACAAAGTCTGTGAGCTTAGTAGTTGCATGTGTGCATTAAATATGTAAGCAAAATGCAGTTGTAATAACATTATAGGATAGTAACTTAATAATAATGGCTCTACTTGTATAGCACTTTTATGAAACACAGGATACAGTTCTACAAATAAAGCCAACAAGGTATTCTCACAGAATTCTCATGATGCAAAGCAATAACCCGTCTGCTTTGCAGCCTACACAGAGCTGACTATGAGCACAGTGAAGCAGACCCAGGCCATCCCCTTCACCGGACCATACTCCCTGCTGGTCTGCCATTTGAGGAACCTCACTGGTAAGACTACAGTAACGCCACCTGGTGGTGGTGGTGGTGGTATGTAAGCCAGAATTGGCATACACTCTTCCAGTTAGCTGCACCATCCTAAGTCCATCCTATTTCCTTCAAATGGCAGTAGTCTTTGGTTAATGAAAGCTTTCCCCTGACAGTGTCAATCTCTCCTCTGTGCCAGGTGATGTGGAGGAGCTGGATGGAACAGAGAAAAACACTCTGAAGATCTTTAAAAACATCACGCTGGTCCACGAGGTTGGCCTGGTCATGCTGGAGGTGAGTGGACCCAGGGCTCTAGTGCAGTGCAGTGTGGCTCTGATCTAGTCAGTCTAGTCTAATCCCGTCCTTTGCCAGTTCTGTTTCTTGCTAGCATGGGTACCAGGCTGTTTAGCAACTCGGCCCTAGCTGTTAGCTGTGCTAGCATCTTACAGCCTGCTGCAGTCTGGTTCCTGTTGAAATGTTTAACTGTGCTATTGACTGGTACTTTGTCACCCCAAATCAAAAGTGGCAGGTCACACCAGAACTGGAGTGTTCAAATTGGATATTATAATAATAGAACTAGCAATGACCAGAACCGCTGGCCAGCGCCAGGATTGTGACAGAATTAGGGATGTAATGGCCAAACCATTCAATATGGACCGAGACCAGACTGTTTGGCATGGAGCGAGATGTCGAGTTGCTACACAGGCTGGTACCCAGGCTAGCCTCTTGTTGATATTTAGTGTTATATCTCATGTTATAAACTCACATTCCAATCACAAACTGATTTGTAATTGTTTGTTTTGGCTGTGAGTGGCTGGACAAACCCAACTCAGCTGTACTCAGGATATTCTCAACTCAATCCCCATACCCTTCCTCTCCTTTCCAGTGGTTAGCCAACCCTCTGAATGACATGTACGCTGATGCTGTCACCACAGTTGTACTAGAGGTCCAGTCAAACCCCAAGGCTCAGAAAGGTTGGTTCTTTCACCCTACTTGACTTAAATATAAAGAATCCAAATGGATAAGTTGTCTATCTACAGCATGTCTTAATTCATCTGGAATGCTTCACTAACTGTGGGAAGATTTTAAAGGATTAAAGGTACAGTATACAATTTATAAGCAAGAATGAAGGAAAACATATAAAGCTGTTCAACCAGCACTCAACCTGCCAGTCCATACATCACAATCACACATTTCCCAGATATGACTGGGTTTGTCATCTGATTGGTTAAATAAGATGTGGAATGCTGGTGCTATTCTCACAATTTTTCCTCTTTCCTGCTCAAGTCACTATGTGACTGTGTGTAAATGTTTGTGTGTAAATCTCTCACCAACAGTGATGGAGAGCCAAAGTATTGTTGTGGACATGGATATCTACCAAGCCAGACTAGAGGTCATGTTGCAGTAAGTACCAGTCTACAGTGATTGCCATTAGTTGGGAAAAGTAAAACATAACCAGCCCAGGCAGTTTCGATGTACTTAAGATAGATCATGCTCACCACAGTTCAGTTGAATATAGCAGGACAAAGCTGCTCATAGATTAACCCTGAACAAAAGAACAAAACCTCTGGTTCTCCCCACTCTCAGGGACATGTTTGGAGAGGACTGTGTGGATTTCAGGGACAGTCAAACCCTTGCTGTGACGGTAGATGGGAAGACTGTCCAGATTTGCCTGAAGACGAGGGTAAGACGGCTGCAGTAGACAGTGTTCCAGCTGCTGTTGTCTTGCTATGCTATGTCGGCGTTCGGCTTCACAGCTCCTTTACCCCTCCCCAGGCTGTGTGTTATGAGGACGACTGCCCCGAGGACGACTCTCTGAAGGAGATGGTGGAGCTGGCTGTACAGAGGCTCTATGACGCACTTAACCCCATCATCTGACGGCACTGAGCAAGGTCTGTCTTCTGATAGATGTAGAATGTGTAAAACACGGCCCAAAGCTCACACTACCCAGGTCGGATAGTCTTTCTAAAGACACTGACTTGATAGCCACTTGGGTTTGTAGACATTCAAAAACATGCAGTATTCCTGAGTGGCTGAGGCATGATGGGTGTTCATGTTGTGAAAGTAGATGCATGGATATCATACCTGAATTAAATCTAGATTACATATAAATGAAGGATGGGGTGTGAAAGAGCTATCTAAGTATCTCTGTACTTTTGGTTGTGATCTATTTCCAGGTCCTGAACCCAATCCGGGCAGACATTATATATTTGTTTTATTTATTTTTTAGATGTTCCTCCTTTTTAATTTATAAAATGTTGTGTTTGTGAATATGTTCAGAGAGGGACTGTTGTGTTTTCCTTGGCCCAGTTATTTGACAGTCTGAGGGCAGAAGCAAAGGAAATTACAAATACGTCATCTCTTTCTTCCACATTATTACACTGGATCTGAAGATTAATATGCATTTTACAATTACATAATTTGAAGTGAAGGGGAGAGTGGGATATGTCTAAATTAACGTATAAAACTAACTTATAAGGGTTCTTATCCATTTTTAGGTAAATATAAGAACCGCCAAAGCATTAAAGGGGAATTTTATATATTCACTTTGTCTCCTTAAAGCTACTGTATATCTAAATGACAACCTAAATGCACTGTTAAAATGCACTGAGCTTATAATTATTTGGTCACTTTTACTTTACCTTACTGAAGTTGTTATTGTACTTAATTTCTGTTTTAAGTAATGTAACCAGTTAAAGAACTGTGCTGTTCATAAAGTCCCTTATTTTGAGTGTTTTGGGAAAGCCAACCTTGTTGCATTAGCTGTTTTGAATTTATGTTTGACAGCATGATGTTTCCATTGCCACTGACAATTTCTGGCCTAGATGTTTTATGGTGTTTTTTCTATTTATGTTGGTAAATTAAAATAGAGAATGCAGTTATTAGTACACTGTCTTGTGTCTAGTTTCCTGTATATGTGAAGGTTGCATCTTAGACACAAATCTATCTCGGTAGGGCATGTTAATAAGGGCCTGTTACTGGTTTCACTGCGCCAACAAGCATCCCTCAAAGTATTTATGGTAATAATATGAGATACAGGTTGGATATATCTTTAAACCGTCTCTCTGCCTTTTAGCTTAGAGAGAAATATAATCATTCTTACAAAGACCTTAATTAATGACCTTTTTATTAAAACTCCTGTAGAGTTGTATGCAAAAAATGGTATAATTGCATAACATTTCCTTCCAGAATAAATACATATTCTACAGCTGACATTTCTTCTATCGACAGACAGTTCTGAGGTGTAAACTGGCCAAGGGAAGAATTCTATATTGTTGAGGTATTACTGTTTTTCCCATATCTACCAGCATAAACATCATCAACGATGGTACCACTACAACTGTCAATATTTTCCTGAAACTGACACTTCCAAATAAAATTAGACGGACTCATCTTGTATTCAGTTTCCTCCACGCTTTACATTGAACAGTATAGCCAGGGCCATCGCTAAAATAAACCCGACTGTCACCTCCAACATCTTTCCCATCTTCCAGCCACTGACATTTGACTTTTTCATTCTAAGCGTCTGCTCTTTTCGCTCTCTGAGTTCTCTGTCTCTCTGAAGTTGTCCGCCATAGTGGTGCTTGATATATGCATCAAAGTCGAAGATTTTTTTGCCATCAGAATCCACGACAGATTGACTGGCCTTGGTCTGCTGTTTAGTGGGGGTGGCGGTATCTCTAGCTGAGGGTTTAGTAGCTCCCACCAGGTCTGCCAGGGTTAAAAGGCCCCGGTCATATTTCTTCTTTAGTCCCTTATTGCCCAGTACGTTGTAGGCCTCGCTGATGTCAGAGAAGCGAATAGTGGCCTCTTCCCTACCGGCGTTCTTGTCGGGGTGATAGATGAAGGACTGCTTGTAGTAGGCTGTTTTTATCTGGGTGCGAGTGGCGTTTGGTGACACTTGAAGAATGTCATAATAGCCTGTCTTGCTTTTATAAAGTGGTTCTGACCGGCCTCCGTTACCACTGTAGGCCCTAATAAGCACATATTGTTCATGGCCCAACAAATGATGACAGGCGAGACTGTGTTGAGAATGGGAAAAGTTGTACATTTCCGGTTTGGACAAAAAGACCCGGCACCGTGCCGACTGTGTGGAGGTAACGAGACCATTCCGAACGACAGTAGTGACTGCAGTGGGGTTTGTCATCTTACCGCACGTGTACAATTTAAAGGGTGTTTTATATTTGTCCACGCCAACTTCATGATAGACTTCTACGAACTTCTGATCCGCACAGGTCACTGAGTTTACTGTTAGATAACATTCCAGAGAATAGACAGCGGTCACCTCCAATGAAAGTGCTCCATTAATTATTTTGGGTCTACTTATCTGGTCGTTTTGCGCGTACCCCGACAAAGACTGCAGCAACGCAGACAATCCAAATATTGCATCATTACGCTGACAGTTATTACACTTTTTGGTTGCAATATTATACGCTCCCTTTCCTAGCAGCAGCCTAACCGCTGCCATTTTTAGGGGAGAGAGGGAAGTAGATTTACTTCCGTACACAAAAGACGATGTTACAGCCCCAGCTCTAGTGCACCTTCGTAGCAAATTAAATATAATGCCATTGTTTCTTCAATGTGTTGTTAAGTTTTTACAATTATGATGATTAATTCTTCTTTTTCACGCATATTGTGCACAACCAAGGAGAAAACATTAAACAAGTTTTGATGTTCCCCGCCGGACCACACCTAATGTAACACTTGGAAAAACTGTGACCGGAAGTCTACTCAGTTCTGACTGAAAGTTTCAGCTTGTAAAAAAATATTATTATCATGTCAAAATTAAAAACAGTAATTTGGCCTCAGGTGGTTTTATTTGGAGACTCCATCACTCAGGTTAGTTTTTTTCCCATAAACTTTATGGCATTCATTCATTTTACATGCTAGTTATAGCTGAGTGAAACTTTCAGTCAGCTATAACTAGCTTGTAAAAAATATTTAAATTACTAAATAATGTTGTCACTATTATTTTATTTTGGACAAATCCCACGTTTCTCTTTTTTCTAAAGTCTTCATTCCAAGCTAATGGCTGGGGTTCAGAAATCGCTAATAAACTAGCAAGGTGAGTGAGTACAGAGTATCTCGTCTTAATGGATGTATTTCACATTGTATCATATTGATGAACAGAACGCAATCTATCCCTTGCAAAATGCATTTGAGTATAGGCACACAATCTAAGTAAAGGTTACGTGATATTTGCAATTGGGTACTTGTATGCAACAAACATTGGGAAACTGAGTAACTGAACCACTATTTTGCCCAACAGAAAATGTGACGTTCTTAACAGAGGGCTGTCTGGCTACAACTCCAGATGGGCCAAGATTCTTCTGCCCAGAATCATCCCTAGCCAGGCCCAGAACTCAGTCGACCATAACATAGCAGCTGTCACTGTCTTCTTTGGGGCCAATGACTGCTCTCTTGAAGGTAGGTTGTATGTAGTAAGCATACAATGGACTCA
The DNA here is from genome assembly GCA_027575585.1 of Percopsis omiscomaycus. Taxonomy (NCBI): domain Eukaryota; kingdom Metazoa; phylum Chordata; class Actinopteri; order Percopsiformes; family Percopsidae; genus Percopsis; species Percopsis omiscomaycus. The sequence continues at coordinate 20,508 of JAODLI010001647.1, forward strand.
CTATGATTTTATAAACGTTTAGTTGTCTCTATGCCCCTTCATAACCGATTTTATAATAGCATGAGTAATAATATAGCACATTAGCTTGATTATTTATGAATCATTCATGCACTGACTCCCTGCTCCCCTGGCTTGTCTGCCAGAGAAGAACTCCCAGCAGCACGTTCCTCTTCATGAGTACTCTGAGAACCTGAAAGAGATGGTCCGATACCTTGCTTCAGCAGGCGTGCCCGCAGGCAAGGTCATCTTCATCAGCCCCCCTCCTCTTCACGAGCTAGCCTGGGAGAAGGAGTGCTTACTCAAAGGTAACACACATACCCACACCCGTCAAAACACGTTGTCGTTTGTTGCTTCAGTTTAAAGAGGCTTCTATTTAATTTCTTCCAGGGTATCCTCTGAATCGCCTGAACGCCGTTGCAGGGCAGTACGCCCAGGCGTGTGTGCAGGCAGCTGGACAGTGCGGGGCAGACGTCTTGGACCTCTGGGCATTAATGCAGAAAGATGGCCAGGTGAGAAATATTATGCTTGTAGTAATGTCTTCTCCTACTGTTCAAGTGAATGTAAACATGTTTTTTGTGTGATATTTACATGACTAGTATGTTGAGCATATTTTGTGTGTGTGTTTATATATATATATATATATATATATGACCGGGGCCTATATATATATATATATATATATATACATATACAGTATACAGTATACAGTATATTTCTATTTAAAAATGTAGTAATAGACACTGATGGACACAAGTATTTCTTAGTCCTGATTACTTTCTCTCTGGTCCTGTGTTACAGGATTACACAGCCTACCTGTCTGATGGACTGCATCTCTCAGACAAGGGGAACCAGTTTGTGGCCCAGCACCTATGGGGACTATTAGAGAGCCGGGTGGCTGATCTGCCCTTCATCCTGCCCTACTGGGGAGATGTAGACACCAAGAACCCAGAGACTAGTCTACTCTGTGACCAGTGAGGTGGGGGCACTCATTTGGAACTCTGCCCTTGAGTTACCTTTTGCTCCAGCACTCCCATATAAACTATAGAGGCAAAAATGTCATTTAGAATTTTGCTTGCATTCCTTCATCCTTCATTTGAGTATATGGCCTGGGTTTTCTGGCCATGAGGTAATATACCTTGAACTCTTATAAATGCTATGGTGCTATGGTTAGGTCTATAAAAAATATATTGATTTGTATCTCAAATGTCATTGTTATATTAAAATGCACAATAAACAAGCAAATGTTTTTTTATTTTAAAGTGTGTGGTAATTTCAAGCAAATACATTAGCATATAAAGAACATGTACTATATATAATACATAATATTTAACACAAGCAGGTATTTGCTAGAATTGTATGTATCCAGTACTTCAAATCCTGCAACAGAACAAAAAAATATAAAATTTGACCTATAAAGTAGGCCTTTTACAGTTTCACGAGAGTAGGAAAATAAAGTAATTGTCAACTGGACACTGACACTATAATTGGCACCAGTACAGTAAGTAGAAAGCATTAAAAATAATTAGTTTATGTTGAAGGGGCCTAGTTATGTTTGGGCACAATATCATAAAAGGGCTCAAGTGGTTTAAACAGTCTGAAAAGTGTGACAGTAAAGAGCAATACGATGTGCCCACAATGGCTGAACAATAACTACTGGAACCAACGGGTGAAAAAACAACCTCCTCAACAAGTAAATATGCAACTCCATTTGATCAAATTTATAGTTTTATTCTGGAGAGAATATTGCGGTCTACCTGTGTATATTACTTCAGCTTTGCAATTGAAAAAAATACAAAAAGAGGTTAAATTATTATATACTCCACATTAAGCCTAAAACCTCAAAAAGCAATGTTAAGTAAATACTACACTTGAGTGGTAAAACACTATAATCGCTTCAGTGATACAAAAGGGATATAATCAAATTTACTAGAATTTAATTATGTCAGCGGTTACTAATGTGCTTATCCCATACAAAAAAAAATTGCTTTTAAATGCTGTTTCAAATATTTATCTGGGATGTACCACTGTGAGTACATTGTGCAGAGCCTTTTTATAATACATGATGGTTTTTTTACCGTTTTCTACAATGACCTCCCACTGTGAAGGAAAAGCAAATACAGCCAGAAAATCATTTAAGTGTTTTTCTTTAAATGGTTTTGGATCAAATAAAGAACCTTTCTTTCTAGAATTGCCCTTGCATCCAACACAACTAAAAAGGCTTAAAAAGTCAATTCACAGACCTGTGTGTCTAGCCTTATCCAATCAAAGCTTTGACACATGTAACGACAAAAGGCACAGTATTTTTTTTTTCAGATCCCCAAGATCACAAGTACACAAAATTCCTCAGTAGACATTTCCAACTGCAGTCACGTGCATCACAAGACGACTCGAGCACCACCTGGCTCAATCTTAGAGCTGACCATGTAATATTTACATCTAATGTTACTTATGTGGCCCTCAGTACAAACTCCCACATAAACAAAACAATGGTGTAAATGGGAAATTTGCTTTTCATGTGCACACAAATCATGTGCTCTCTATACATGATCCCTTACAGTTGTGTGTGTGCATGCAGGGGTTGTAACTGCCGTGTCCTCTCAGCACTCGGTCTCCTTAGTGTCAATGCGGGCCTGTCTGGTCAGGCGGCGACGGTCCCTTGCCGGGTTCGGTTCGGTCAGATCCTCGTAGGAGGACTTCGTAGCCGACGAGGAGGCTCCTGCGGTTGTGAGCTCTGCCTCCGCCGGGCCCTCCTCTCCCAGGTGAGAGTCGTTGCTGGTGTCCTCCTGGATGGTGGCCATTCGCGGGCCTCCGATGGCCGGGGTGGGGCCGCAGCTCGGGCTGGGGACCACGGGGGAAGCCCCCCCGGCCAGGGCCTGCTGCGGGGGCTGTGCAGGCTGGGAGGAGGGCGCGGTCTGGCCGGTGGAGGAGGAGGGAGGCAGAAGAGGCTTGACGATGCGCACGGGCGCAGAGTCGGGGCCGCTCAATACCTCTTGGCTCTGGAGAGCAACAGGGACGTGTGAGACAAGGACACAGCAACACTGGCCATGTCTGAGGAGGGACACACTCCACTTTTTACTGTGTATACTGTGTTCAGATAGACTTGTGTATTATTAGATTGGTATCATAGCATAGTGTGACTGCATTATTTATTATGATTGCATTAGACTCCAATAAGTGTTAACAAGGAATAAAGAGAAACTAATCACGGTAACGTCAACTAACAGAATAATAAAACAGAATTTAAAAAATGGAGGGTACCCTCCCCAGTTTGTCAGCTTGCTCCGAACACTCAACAGAAGTACTTAACAGAACACTGTGCAGACAGCCAAGAACAACACACACCCTTCACTAGCAGATGCAAACTTAAAACATTAACACACTCTCCATCCCATCTTACAAGTCAAACCAGGAGAGACCCCCTCAGTTCTCTTCTCTGAATACTCTTCGAACGCACTCTTGCTTCCTTGAGGTAATCTATGATCCGACACCACTCTGAATTAACCAAGATCATCAATTACATCAAGAAAAAAAAACAGACTGCAAGAGTATCCCCACATGGAGGGCCCCCAACCATGCATTCTCATGGACTCCATGGCAACGCATTGCAACACCAAGCCACGGTACACGCACTCACCTAGGGCAGGAGCTCTACTACAAACTTCCACCATCTGCTGCAGTTCCGGTGAGAATGAGAGGGGCCAAGGCAAACGGACAGGTCATTTAGAGGTCAAATTTGGGAGCGAGGCCCGTAATGACCACCACAAACTACCGCTTTAATTTAGGCCTTTTGCCAAATCCAACTTCTTTCCTTGACCCCTGTTGTATTCATGTCATTTAAGTGATAGAATACTGTTATGCAGTGATATTATACATACAATGTTCTGATAAGAAAAACTGTTGGAGAATTAGCATGGTTTGGGATTTTAACAAGCTAGTTCCTTGTAAATGACCACGTGTGACACTGCATCGCTCCCCTCGATCACACCATAATCACACCATGTCAGTATGTTAAACAAAGGGGTGTTGGGGTGCTATTAGTCTGGTTAGTGTGGCTGCATACCCTGTGCACGTGAGCAGCGTTGGAACGACACTTACACTTGGAGGGAAGAAGAAGGACTTGGTGTTCTCCTCGTACTGCTGGTCAAGACGTTTGTCCTGCAGACAGGAAATCATCAAACGACGGTAAGCAAGTAGCTAAAATGAGCGGATGCATACAGTTACAGCAACATGCGATAGCCTTACCACACAGTGAACCACGATACTGAGGGGGATCCAGAAGATGAGAGAGAACCCCACTACTGAGCCCACAATGTTATCTGCCAGGAACTTCCCTGATGGGGGAGGAGAGGAGGGCGGATAGTAAAACCACTATTCTGATTCTGGTTTAGTTTTGGACACAGAAGCTATGGCCATCTTACTGTAAAACCTAGCAGATGTACTGTGTAAAATCAAAAATGAAAAATCGTATCTTTATGGGGTTTAACCTTTTGGGAGAGACAATTTCATTTTGTAATAAAGCAAAACCCATCTATGTTTTGGCTTCAGCATACTGAATGTATTGTCATGGAAGATGCCTTACCGAATGTGTTGATGTCCAGTTTGTCAATGAAATCCCACAACCTCTCAATTACATCCTGCACTTGCTTCATGCACTTTCCCTGTGAGGACACAATCCCCCCCCCCACACACACACACACACACACACGGTCATTATGAAGACACACCCACCAAGCAAACACTTCTGTTTCCGGCCCTGGTATTGTGTTGACTGTAATGTCGGATGGATATTAGAGGGAGAAAACTCACATTCTCAACACAGAAGCCCACGGTGCAGGGTTTACCCTTGCGCAGATAGAGGAAACTGCCATTCGTTTGAACGAAAGGAGAGCAGGTGCCATCTTTGCCCCTGCAGCACACTTTACAGGAGTCCTCCGTCTCTGCGAAACAAAGAGTTGTACACACGTAAACTTGACCTTTGCCGCTTGCTATTACGAAACACCTTTGGGCCATTCTTATTATCGGGGACATATCAGTATTTCATCAAAGTTGAGCACCTTAGCACCTACTAAAACGCTCAAGTTCTAAAACATTGGCCGACCAGGCCATCCTTGCAAAGAAATAAAAATACTGTTCTTAAGAGACTTGCCTGGTTTAGAAAAGGTTCAATTAATTAACTGAGAATGTGTTCAGGGACCCCAAACAGAAGAGCTCGTTCTTACCGTTGCACGCACAGGACTTCAGGTTCTGCATGGCCTCGCAGAACGGGTTACACTCTCCAGCGTGACACCGACCGTTGTCCACACAGGGCATGTCGTCTTCAGCGTTTTTAGGGGGAGGACACTCACTACTGTTGCCTAGCACAGGGAGGAGTGAAGATAGCTTGTAGTGCTTAATAGTGGCCATGTGGTGGTGCTGTTCACACATAGGCATTTATGCCTGGGTCTCACACTGAAATAGGGTCTTATGCATATAATTTAGCATTGCCAAGTAGCAGCTAATATTCAAATGGTACTCAGGAGGTGCTCACCTGTGCAACTGGACTCGCCTTTACAGGTAGCGCTAATGGGTTCCTGGCACTTCTTCCCTGCACGCTCAAACTTGCAGTTCTCACAGCAAACGCTGTTCCTGTCACTGTGGAGAAAACAGATTTGATAATGACTGGGTGTGTGTTTGTAACTGGCCACAAGATAGCAGACATTTAGAGTTGAATAGCTATTGTGTGGAATTACAGATGGCAGAAGATGAACTAGAAGTCTTTTCAGAACATTATAGCTGGGAAGGACCTGGGTGTGTTGCTATGAAACGTGTACGGGTGCGCTCCTACCTGCACTGTGCGGCAGCTCTGAACTTGCAGTCGGACGTGCAGCAGGGGTCAGAGTTGAGATGGAGGAGTCCAGGGTCGCACTGCTCCCCTTCCTCGACGCGGGAGTTCCCACAGACCTTGCTGTTCCTCTCCTTGAAGCACAGCGGAGCCTTGAAACTCAATGTCTTCCCTATGGAGGCCTTGCTGCAGTTGGAGAAGCGCTTTGGTAGGAAAGGAGGAAAAATTATAATTGAGTCATTAAGTGAGAACATTCTAGAACAATGAGTTTAATAGCCTTCATGTGAAAGGAGAAAACAGTTAAATTCTACTGAAATTAATAGCTCTTCCTCCAAATAATTTGTGCAAGTTTGTTTTAAAACCTGTTGGGGAATTACCTTCCCCTAGTGGTGATAAAAATGCTTAATACAGGAGTACAATGCATGAATAAAAATAATAGGGGAACATAACATACCTTGTTGTTGATGTGGTCTCCGCTCACAGCAATGGGATACATGACAAACTTTCCCCCGTGGTCATCGCTGGGGGCACAGTAGGCGATGTTGTCCGGGTCGTGCTCTGCTCCGAAGTTATGGCCTAGCTCATGGGTGGTCACCAGGTCTGCTTCCTGGTGGGAGACACAACACATGAACACTAAATATAAACAGACCATTAACATTGCATTACAATACAGATGACAAGCTATGGTGCAGTAATTGTATAGTCCTGTCACTCTAACTTTGAACCAACTCCTCAACCAATTATATTAAACTCTCTCGCCCAAGGTTTGCACTGGTCAGTTCTTGGTTTGTGAAATGTGGAAAAACAGAATACAGAAGGATTCTACTACAGGGCTAAAAATACACACTGACAGAACCGAAATGATTTAACACCACAGCTACAAAAGAGGCACATCAATTTTTAGTGTTGCTAAAAGTTGCATCATCTTTGCTACAGTAGGAAGTGGTACACACCATGGTTATAACAGACCTTTGTTAGAATGGTTTTCCCATAGTTCTTAGTGCTGGTTAATCCAGTGTTGAGGTAGCTGGGCTTCTTGACCGAATGAGAGGGGTAGTATGCTGCACACACACACACACACACACACACACACACACACACACACACACGATAATCAGTCTACAGTCTGCTGTTCAGCAAAACATGACATTTACGAATGCTGTCCCGTGGCTTTTGGCCAGCAACCAAGTCCGCGATTTATTGTCCGTTTAAACACGTCACATCTACCAGCAGTGTGACTTGCTGTGCACTAAACATATGACAAGATGAACAATACATTATGTTTCTATTTCCATGACATTTGGAGGATTATCCGTGTTCATAGACGATACAGGCTTAAAATAATACCACCAAGTGCTTTGTCCTTACGTTTGGGACAGAGGCCCCCCAGAGCTTGGTCTTTGGAGGGGGCCACGTAGGCCAGTCCCAGGGTCCCCTCATCAAAGTCCTGGTAGGTGAACAGGTGGGCCAGGCACACAGTGGACGCATTGTCAGCTATGTCTGAGCTGAATTGCTAACGGAACGCAAACACATTATTAGTATTACTGATCACACTTCATGCATGTATACACTACATATAGACACACCCTGCCCAACACAGGAGGCTGTAACATGCCATTCTTTACATATCATTAATGAAGCCTAGCTTTACAGCGGCAGCTCTCTCACCTCCAGGAGTCTCTTGACATCCCAGACCTCCTTTCCTTTCACTGGGCTGTTCTCCATGTTGTAGTGGACCCAGTTGGAGCCCGTATGGTCAGGGGGCGGGGCGGTAGGCTTTTTGTTGACGATTATCTGAGAAAGGGGATTGGAAGTCTGATTAATATAAGGCATGTCTTGGTGTGGTGTGTGTAATGCACAATTATTATAGTAAAACAATTTCCTTATCCAGAATTGATTTAAGGAAAACTGTGGAACCCCCACAATATGAGTGTACTCTCAAAGTACTCATGTTACCAAAGTGCCATATACTGTGTGTGTGTGTGTGTGTGTGTGTGTGTGTGTGTACACACACAATTTTACAATTAGTTAATTTAGGAGATGCTTTTATCCAAAGGAGCTCTTCTTGCACAAGGATGCTTACAGGTAGACTGGGCATGCCTGCCCCTTTTTTAGTTCTAGCATCTAGATGTATATAGCAGTACTAAGTAGAATAAAATAAATAAATAAATAAAACACAGACATCCCATTATCATAAACACTAAAAAAGATGGTAATAAGTTTATTGGGACATTTAGGAACAGGTGCCTCTCATGTCTTTCCTTCGTGTCAGTAGGCAACTTATGTCAGGATTCGTGTTTTGAGCGGTGATATTTCTCTGTAGAGAAACCTCTAGAAGCTCTCCAACTCATTTAGGGTCAGTAAGATTGGAATATAATTCAGAGAAGCTAAACGAATGCATACCTTTTCAGTGAGAAAATCAGGGATTCATAGTAAGGACAAACAGTGTCTCCATTCATCCCCAAAGCCCGTGGAACAAATTAAATTACCCCATGAGGAACAGACAAAAGCTTTCAGAGTCTGAAAAAAAAAAAATGCTCTTCTCAATTCAATAAGAGACAGCGTTATACTCGGGCTCACATCAGGGAGTGACACCATATACAATGAAGCCATCGTGCCCCTAGTGAAGTCTGGCGCCTAAAATGGAGCCTTGCTCGCACGTTGCTAGAAACACACACACACACACACACACACACACACACACACACACACACACAGAGACCTGTTGAATCTGGACACCGTAGCCTTTGAACTCCTCATTCCAGGTGGTGTTCCTATAGATATCGTCCACTCGATCGATCAATTCAATCTAGAGTAGGGAAGAAAGAGCTATAGATATAACGTATGTGAACTGTAGTAGTACAAGATGGAAATTAATACTATTGTAGATGCATTAAAACACAATTGTTAACACACAGTGTTGCCAGCACTGTTTATAGCGCACAAATGGGGTGTCAATCTTACAATCTAATGTAGAACCAAACAGGCAATTAAAATAAAATTACAATTAGGTCATTTAGCAGACGCTTTTATCCAAAGCGACAATTACATGCTGTTATTACATGGAGCAGATAGGGGTTAGGCATCTTGCTCAAGGATGCTTACAGGTAGACCAACTCTGGGGCTCGAAACCACGACCTTCCGGCTAGGCGCACAACACCCACATCACTAGACTATCCTGCCCCCTCCCTAAAAAGTTAAATACCGCTAATAGTCAAATCTCTAGGCTACAAATGTTTTTTATGTCCTTTCTACACATCAACATTGAAATTATATAATTAACACTTTTCACAGCCGTGTAGGGTAAACATAGCAACAGTGGATAAAATGAATGATGGGTGTTTAGCAAGCAAGACAATACTATCAGAACACCAGAATCAAACAGACCGATTATTAAATTGTATCAGCTACCGTTGTAGTTACCCTGATATGATACATCTGTGGGTCCATCAACCTTATGCATTACGCTCTGCTTTGGTGCAGCTTAACTGCTCCATGGTGACCCCTTATTTGCCATACTCAATATTGGTACATGATCAACTAGAGAGCAATACCAGGTAGTTTATAGTTACGCTCTCCTCCTCGCGGCCCATGTACTTGAAGAAACGGTAGTCTGCAACTAGCAGCAGGGGACAGGTGTTCTTCTTGTGGTTGTGAGCGTAGCGCTTCCCTCTGTGATGAGGCTCTTTTGAAGAACACACAAGACAGGGTTAGACATACAGAGAGACACCGTCAGGGCAGAAAGCTACCAAGAGAACAAAGGGTGTGTAAACCAATAAAAATGCAATGATTATTGACATTGATGATGTTCAGGAAAACAAACTGATCAGCAACATAAACATGGCTTCATAGAGGCAGAGAAAGGTAGACCCATACATATATACATAGGATGCAACAGCAATTAAAGCATAAATAAAGCAATGTACATAGATGTAAACGTAAGGAAGTGAAACAATGAGGCCATGCTCCAGTATGCTATTGTTAATTGCCCTCATTTTCACTTTTAGCCACCTGGCTTCTTTTTCTGTATAACTGTGAACTGATTAAGTTGTGAGACACAGTATGCCCTTTCTAAACATCAAGGATTCCCCATATTTGACCAGAAAACATCATTTTAGCTATAGAATTATACAGAGACCAACAGAGATCCCCTTAGGAATAGATGGGTGCAGAATCCAGGCTGTTATGGAATATATGGGCATACGAGTACAGTTATGAGTATTACACGGAGCAGATAGGTGTTAGACCAGGCTTGCTCAAGGATGTTTACCATGACCTTCTGGCTGGGAGTCCAACACCCAGACCACTAGACTATCCTGCCCCCCATTAGTCTTCATTTAATTCTGACCTTACCTAGGAGCCTTGTGGAAATGTGTTGCTCCGAACCAGTGACGTCTTCGCATTTGCCACCAGGGTTCAATGGATTAGAATGCTTTCTACTCCACAAGTACCTTCATCTCCATTCATTTTCCACACAAGTGTTTTTAAATAGTAACAAGTGAAGGGTACTTCAGGCGTCTTCCCTGGCTCTCATACCTCACTGCATTTACAAAAGCAGCACAATGGAATCAAAAGGCTTTCTTACACAATACCCTCTTGTTAGCGGTGTGCGTTTGCAGAACATAGGCTAGGGTTTACTGATGAAAGGCTTTTATTAATGGGGAGAAAAATAAATCAGCTGCCATCCACTTCTGCCTCACGACCTAGCGTCCGCCCCCACCTTTTCTCCACCTTCAACATTCATTATCTGCTCTCTCCTCTCCCCCCCTTCCTTCTTAGACCTCCGCAAAAACTAGCCTGAGGTGTACGACAGGCCTGACCTCCCTCCCACCCCCCATCTTTCCCTCCCTACCGTTGAGGAAGAGGGTGCGACACTCACCCGGCCCACGACCTTGCCGATCCCTGCTGCCGGTCTCGGGCAGCAGGCTCTGGGCCTCTGGCCCGTGGATGTAGCCGCACACCTTCGGAGAGGCGACGCGGCTGATATTCCTGATGTCCTCAGATCGGTACACCAGCACACGGCCGTCACGCTCTGACTCTGTGAACCTCCACAGGGGCTGGGCACAGAGAGAGAGAGAGAGGGAGAGAGGGAGGGAGAGAGAGGAGAGGATGAGGAGGATGTATGACAGAGAGGGAAAATTTATACCAGGAAAAACAAAAACAAGTATCATGGGCTATAGTATTGGTGTTAGCATAAACTGGTCAATACCTCCACATTATATTCAGCTTCATCGGTTAGTATGTGGGCGGAGAATTCATCACCATCTATGTGTGCCTGCACACGTGAATGCTCCTCTCCTGCAAAGACAATAACACAGAGTGGTATTGTTAAACTAAGGACTAACTAGGTCTCCCTCTCTCTCTCTCTCTCTCTCTCTCTCTCTCTCTCTCTCTCTCTCTCTCTCTC
>JAODLI010001648.1:0-11092 GCA_027575585.1 Percopsis omiscomaycus
TGAACCCCACATGAAACCCCCTTGACCCTTGGACCCCCCCCCCCCCCCCCTTTCCCTACGCCTGCCTATCCCATCATGCACCTGCTGTGCCGTGGGCGCATCAAACTGCTGGTGGCATCTCTCACAGCCATCATCCTCCTCAGCTGGCTCTACTTGTTGGCTGGTAACCTTGATAGTGAGTGCAAACCTTCGTACATTTCAACCAGGTCTTAGAGGGACTCTGTTTATGTGTGGAATTTCCCTTGTGGTTGGAATCGGCGTTACAATAACATTGCTGTTTTAGTTTCAAACTCGGAGAGACCATTCCCCTTCACACCTGCTTGCAGAGTGGATCTCATTCCTCACTACACCTTCCCCTGCATCTCTCAAAGGCTCACACCATCCTCTACCCCTTCCCTTATAGCCACCCATACTTTTGTGGACCGTTACGACTCAATCATAATCAGTGTGCTCAAGCAGAGATTTGGGGTTCTGGGGATGCTATAACATTTGACGTAGTGTACCTTTAATTGTCAGACTCCAGTTGCTGTTTTGTAAGAGCTTCATTAGTTATAGCTGCAGAACAATAAATAATCATTGGCAGGAATTTTGAAAAAAAGCATGTGGGATGTACACATTAACTGTATTGGAGTTAAAGGTAAACGTTGACTAAGGTTGACTAAAGAGATCTGACCTATATACTAGCCTCCCCCAATCTGAACTGTGATTTTTAGACATCAAATAACTCCTGTAGTTTTTAGTTGTACTTGAGGTTGGTTCTGGTACATGTAAATTCTTGTGCGAGGAGAAAAATAAATGAATCCTAGTTATTACCTAACAGAAAAAAATATAGCAAAAAATTTATATTTTTACCGCAACAACCTAGGCAAAGAATGAGTAATAAAGAATAGCCAAGAAATCCCGTGCTTTTTATTATTGTCCATGTGTAGATAAGTTGAAAACACGCTCCAGAGAATTATTTATGCCACAAGCATTTCCTGAACTTTTGTAATGACACACAACTCGTAAAGACACACAAGATGTGTGAGGGGCATAGTGGTAAAATAGTTGTGAGAATTCCACGCCGAAACAAATCTCTCTTGCGAGATGCGCACACACACACACACACACACGCGCGCACACACAGATGACTGATGAGTTGTCATAGTGCAGTATATCCATTTTAGCTCACGGGAGAATGGTGATTGAGTGAGTGGTTTTTTAGAGAGCTTTAATGCTCCAGGCAGCCGCTGGTCGCTTCACCAATAACCTGGAATTGCCGTTGGCTAATGTGCAGTATCCTTTCCTCTGTGGTGACTGTCTGTCTGACTGTCTGTTTTTGATCTCCAGATCAGGTTCTGGCCACATTATCTGGTCCCCGTGGGTCACGTTTCCTCTAAAGGAGAGAGAGTTTCGACTCCACCTTTGCTCCACTCCCCCCTTTTTCCTTGTCTTCTCCCTCCCTCCCCTCCGCCCTCGCTCCTAATTTGCAGGCTGGGGCGTTAACATTCCCAGAGTTCCTCACTTCAGCTGGGAGACAGCTGCGGAGAAGGGAGAAGGAGCAGAGAAACGGGACTAGAAAAAATGGCGAGAGAGCGACAGAGATAGAGAGGGGGAGAGAGCGAGAGAGAGAGAGAGAGGAAATGGAAAGTTTAACATTCTATAGTTTTGGCACCTGCACACGGCTTGTTACAATGAAAGCCAGCTGGCAGTATCTGTTGGATGGAAAGCCTCTTGAATTACAATGGCTCTGTGTGCGCTTGATCATGTACGGCATTAAGTTTGCTAGCAGGTATAAATATTCAAAGGAAAACATGAGTAAGAGAGCGTCGTGTTCACTCACCCTTTCTGCACTCCCATTTAGCGCCATCGGCAGTCATTGTATAAGGGGGTGATAAAATATAGCACCGCGCATAGCAATGTTTCAGGTAGCCAAGGCCGAATGAAACAAATGTTTTTGCGTGTGGCAAAATATAGACATGAGCTCCCGCGCACAGCAGTTTATACCAGTGGTTCTCAAACTGTTTTGGCTTTTGTACCCCCTTTTCATTCCATTCAAAGCCCAAGTACCCCTTCACCGGACACTTTTTTAAATACAAGCATAGAAGAGAAAAACATAAATGTAGCATTTGATCATATACAGGAAGTATTGAATGATAATGGCTTGCTTCAAACCTGAAACAAATGACACGATAATATAAGTAAAGTGTTAAACAATTTGCCCCTTTTAATAGCTCCAGGAGAAAACATTGGAATTTCAACGTCTCCGTTGTCTATTTAAAGGCCTAAATAGCCTACTATTATTCTTACAAATTTGTCAAGTATTTGAGAGTCACTGGTTTATACGGTTGTACAACACTTAAATCTCTTCATGGGGTCAGACCCTGAAGTGCACGCTCGCACAGGCGACACACCTGTACTGTCAGAACTGGCCTAGGGGTGGAACAGTGACGCTTGTTTTCACAAAGTTTTTCCCGTGTTTTTGCGCTCGGATTCTCCATCCCTCTCTGCCTCTCTGTCTCCCTCCATCTCCCCCCCGTCTCTGCGTTCTCTCATGGCCTTGAGCCTGTCTGAAGAGCAGCTGACTTGAGGATCTCTGGGGATTCTCACACCCCTCTTGCATTGGCAGCAGGCGAGAGACGGAGGGGCTGTTGAGAGGCACTTGACAGCAGGCTGAATTAGCCAGTAGCGCGGTGTGAACAGAATGCATTAGCGAGCGCGGCTGAGACGGTTGCACGGCTCTGACGCCACTCTCTCTCCTCCTTTCCTCAAGATGGTCGATCTCTCCTGCTCGCTCCGTGTCTGGCCGACACCACTGCGGCGCGGGTGCTGGAGCGGGCCGTTCTGGAGTCGCGGGTACGAGAGGTGGAGGCGGAGAACCGGCAGATCCGCCAGCGGCTCGGGCAGTCGCAGGGCACCGTTGCCCAGCCGCCGGACGGCAACTACGCCAACCAGCAGTGGGGCGCCTCCGCCGACACGGGCCCCGAGGACGTGGAGAACACGGCCGAGGACAAGAACAACCACACGGAGTGCCCCCGCGCCCCCGCCGTCCAGAAGTGCGAGGTCAGTGTTGTGCAGGGGACCAGGGGGAGCGATTCGGGGTTCGCGGTATAGCGGCCATTGTGACGTTAACAGTATTCCCTCCGTCTTACTGTCTGCAGTTGATCCACGTCGCGTGCGTGTGTGCCGGGCACAACGCCAGCCGAGATGTTGTGACTCTGGTGAAGTCCATCCTATTCCACAGGTGAGCAGGTCTGGTACCCCGAAAATAAGAGTTCAACTCTGCCAGGGTTGTGTGTATGTTTTGGTTGCTGTTTTAATTTAAAGATACTGTTTTGACGATGCGTCTACTCTGAACTTTCCGATGTACATCTGACCCTGAGAGAAAGGGCCATTTACCGCACACTGGCTAATTTCAGCTGACTCAAGGATGCAATCGGTCACTTTATCATGACTTCAAACACACCTGGGAACTCATTTCTAAAACTTAACGTACCTTAACGTAAAAACCTTACATACAGAGAATAGAAGTGCATACGCCAAAAGATATATGAAACCTTTCTTATGTACTTCTCCACGCAAAGTTCTGTTTATATATCAAGCGTAAACTTGCCCTAATAGAACGGGCTTCTAGTCACACCTAGAAATGGTCAATTGAGGATGACAAAAGCAGAGCGGAAACCACAAAGAAGCGTTGTCAAACTTCATATCAGGACATCAAGACGTCACAGCAGCAGGGAATGTTTTGAAGTTGGATCCTCTCAGAAATAACTTTATGAGTTTATGAGTAAAGTTTGAGTAAAGTTTGATCCGATATCAAAGGAATAGTGCAATGGATAGCGCCATACATAACATAGATAATCATTAGAAGACATTATTCTCAGTCTGTGTTCACGAAGATCTAAGGATTGATATTGTTGGTTTGGTTTCCCGTTTGTCATATCTGCCTCCATAATCTACGTACACATAGGTCAGAGTTTCCGTACAGACAGGGAAACTTATAAATGAGGCCCCTGGGGAATTTTGGCTTTAAAAATTACTGTGAATTGACTCTGTAGCCTGTTCATAATGCTTCTTTCTTAGTAAAAATTGGTTTGTGTGAAGGTAGTTGGGTTGTTGGGTTGAGTGTTTGTGTTTTTACATACCAGTGGGTTCATATAAGGAATTCTTATCAAATGATCAACCTTGTTGACGCGTTAAGGTTCCCACGCTCAGTCTCGACTTGACTTTGCCTGTAAACATTATTGGGAGTTATGAGATCAGCATTGTGGCTTTAGAGAAGAATCAACTGGACATGAACAAGCATGATTCACATTTTGTTGGCCCTACGCAGTAAATATTGGTTGTTAGTTTGTACAACTGATTTATGTAAACATCGAGGGCTATTCAAGCTTGCCTTTTGATCTCAAGTAAACCTGTGTGTGTGTGTGTGTGTGTGTGTGTGTGTGTGTGTATGTGTCACTCATTAAGGGGTGATAAATCACAGAGCCAGGGCCAGAAAGCGATCATTCTCTGACTGTTTAAACACTTCTCCCAGCCTGGCTTATGACCAGAGGCCAGTGATATAACCCTCCAGCACAAGAGTGAAGATGATCCCATAGATTATGTTACCTCTGCCAGGGCCCCAGGGCAACACAGGCCAGGTGATTACATGTAGTGGAAAATTCCCATTTAGAGCAGAACTGTAATACATTCCCTCATGTTAGGTTTACTCTATATTCCATAGGAATGTAAATACACCTACATTCTGTTTCAGCCCTAGCGCACACGCACACACACACACACACACCTTGTTTTAATCACCCTCTCTCAGATGTGCAGGAGATCTAAAATAGGATCCTTAAAAGTGCTGTCAAACGTTGGACAGTTTAATGAATTTGAATTGCACACAGCTGTATTCCAGTCAGTCTAAATACAGTTTAAGCATTTCTAAAACTAAAGTGGAGGTGTGTAATGGTGTGTAATGTTAGCCACAAGGGGCAAGGCTGATCCTGTGTGGGCCCCTGTAAAGGTGCTAAGCGGGGAATATTAGTCTGAAAACACTCACGTTCAGCGCAGTTTGCTATATAAGTGGGGCTGATAGGTGTCAATCAATCATTTACAGGTGATTGGATCACCGTGTACCAATCAGAACATGATGATTTTGGGGGGAAGGTGGGGAAGCTCTATCCACAAACCATATGTGTGTGTGTGTGTGTGTGTGTGTGTGTGTGTGTGTGCGTGTGCGTGCGTGTTCATTCTATCACCCAGTAACAGTCTAAAATCTGCTACTGTAATCCACTTCCTGTTTCCTGTTCTCTGCCGTGCACAGCTGTTGGCCCAAGTTTCCGTGGGAGGGCATCGTGTCTGTAGACTTTCCGTAGGCCTCTTCCCATGAGCTGCAACAGCCAAGCCCTTATCTGAGAACGTGGCGCGGCTCTGCTCTCACGCGACGAGCGATTCCGGAACACCCAGGAAATAGCCACACCCCGTAGAACATACAGGTAGCGCAATGAGACCACACGTCAATCGGACAGAATAGATAACAGTTTCCGAGGTGACATATATACAGACTCAACAGTTGATTTGCAATGTTGATGTTTCTGAAAGTAAATAATGGTCTTAATTAACTAATAGAGAAATAGTAAATTGCTCCATCCTCCAAAAAAACACACTTGTGTTGTTTCTGAGGTTTAAGGCCTGGGAATGGAACTGACAGATGCAAAGGGAACACCCAGAGCCGCCCAACACACCGATAAAACGCGCTCGGACTCCCGTGGGAAAATATCACCATTGAGCGAGACTACTGTAAAACAGAGTAGGGATCAGTCAGACGTCTTCGAGGTCTAGAAAGCACTTGTGAATCACACAGTGACAGAGAAAGAAGCGATTGAAAGCAAAACAGAGAGCTGGGCATGAGACCTACCGCTAAGTCACACGTCCATAATCTCGTAGCTACCGCTGCTATGAAGCGTACCATTTCTATGCTGTTCACATCACTTTCCACTGTCGGCCAGGATATTACTCACTCTATCAACATTCTTGTGTGTGTGTGTTTTATGGCAGGGTACCTGCTGGAGTGACACTCGTTTCCCTGAAAGGAAGTGATGCATTAATATAGAGGAAATGGAGCGGCAGTGGCATGTCAGAGAACCGGAAAGTGTGTGACCTCACAGGGGTTTCCATGTGTGTGTGCGTGTGTTGTACTCTTTTGCAGGGTGTCGCTTACTGAGAAGTTAAAATATAATTCCACCAATATATGAATCCTAAAATAAGTCTGATCAATCTAAATTTGACAGTATATCAATCTAAATAATCTCCTGCTTCTAGAACATTCTGGAAAGATAAGTTGACACAAAGAAAATAAACGTAATACAGTAGCATATTCTTGTCATGTGTATTAGGATGTCATTTTATACACAATATTACTTATTATAGAGGATTTTTTTGGCAGTGTCAGTTTTAGTCAAAGCATGTTTTAGCCTGTATATACAAGAGATATGTTGGTTTCATTAGTCTGAAGGCTACAGATTCTTCGGCCGCTGTACATATGTTTGTTGTTGAGTCTTTATGGCGTGGTGTTTGTGTGGAGAGAAGAGATATCATTATTATTACGAGTGACCCCAAATAGTCGACTATTCGACCTTCGATCCTGAGTCTGATTCGACTGACAATCCAACAGTTGAATACAATTACATTTAGGTAATTTAGCAGACACTTTTATCCAAAGCGACTTATAATTACATGGTGCGAATAGTTGCAATATTAATGTTAATAAAAATGTGAAAATGACTAATATGCTAAGATTTAATCAATCTTAGTGTGCGTGAATAAATAACCATGGCAGAGACATTCAATTGGTTGAACCAATCATAACAAACCATTGATGTCACATGACAATAACAGCTCATTATTTAAATACTGTAGCAGCCGGTTTTTATAAAGGCCACAAAGTCTACAGAATTAAAAAACATATGGGAAAGTATCGCTGCAAACCTCTGGTATGAATAAATTAATTTAACATTTAACCATTTCATTAACGTCAACGAGCATTACAAGGCATGATACTACTTTAATTTTGCAAACATCATGAATGCAGTAGTTTTACAGTTCCATGGTGTTACAGGTAGCCTACTATGAGGAGTTTAGCGGAGGCAACAGCATTTCCTGGAGAAAAGACTACATTTACGGCGGTGAGAGTGAGGCAACAAGTGATCCTCGATGTGCATCAGGAGGCACTCTTACAGGTATGTTGTAACTGTCAGTCTCCGTGTCATATGACTTCTGTTGAGCCCTAGAGGCTAAAATACCTGATCATACCTGAACAACGCGGCATGCTCACCACTGCCATGTGTAAAACAAAACGAATGTAACTAGAATGGCACTCAGAGAGATGCCATGGACAAAATGTCAGAACTCTAGGTCAAACTGGGTTAGGGGTGTGGGCTTTCCAATTTAACAGCTTGTTATAGTATCACCATGAGGAAGACCTGCACAATATTCGAAACAGTTAATTGCTGACCAAAGGAACTTTCAATTCCCACTTAAGGTGAATCATGGTGGAACGCTTAAAGTTAAGAGATGAGGTGGAGCGAGAAAGTCAGAGTGAAATAAGGGGGTGAGCAAGGAATGATAATTGAGAAGGAAGTGTCACCTCCTATATTGGAGCGAAAGAAGAGAAGGAGTTAAACAGACAGACAGGCAAATGAGACTGCTCACTGGAATGGAAAAATGCAGGTAGAAGGAACTCATTCCAAAATTCCATCAATGCTGTCAGTTGTTGAGAGCATGTAGAAACTAGAAAATAGAGGAGAGATACCATTCCAGCCAAGAATGCAATAGTCAGGGAAGAGCTATACAGTGAGACAGATTAGGTGAATGGATTGTCACACGAACGCTACCGAGAAAAGATTTACCATAGACGTACTGAACCCTAAATGACTCCCCACCTTCAACCATGGGAAGGTAAATGGTTTGGTTAGCACATATAACCACACAAAGTGGAAAGACAATGGAATTCCATTACCAGGGACGACTATGTTGTCAGGTAAAAGCATTGTGTAAGTTGTGAAAGTGTGCATGTCTGTTTGCTCAGTTACATTTTCCCAGACATACAAAAGAAGTTCAAATGTCAAAGTTGTGTTTATCCAGGGAAACTAATGATGTGCACAATAACTATAATATCCGGTCAAGATACCAAAATGCCAAATGCCCAAAAACCAAAAACCAAATGCAGCCCAACCGACAAAGACATAAACATCTAAAAGCAGGCCGTGGCATGACAAGTCAAAATGGGGTGTATAGGTCAATATCTTTAGCTTGTGTTTCAGGAAGGATTCAAAGCAGACCTAAATGCTTTCATTCGCTCATCTCTCTTCTCGCCCCTCTTTAAACCCTGGCAGCTTTTGCTTTTCATCGCCGCTCGGACTTTTACTTGTAAATGGTGAGACAATAGACTCCAGCTGTGTGCCTCTAAAACGCTCTGGAACACCACAAAAGGCCGCAAATGGCTTCAATTAGGCTGTCACATGCTAATAAAGCTAGTTAAAAGAAAGCCAACTATGCAAATCATCATTAGAGGACACTCACCCCCTCAACACACATGCACACGGACACACACACACGCACACACACACACAGTGGTAATAAACACCTAGAAGACACTGCATGTCTGATTTGGCCAAAACTGACTGTAGAACAATCTAAACACACACACACACACACACCATGCACATATAAGTGCACATGCATACACATGCAGAAACACGTGTGTGCACGCAGGCCTAAAATGTACATTGAAACCCACACACACAAAAACACATGCAGACCAATCAGCTCACACAATTAGACCGGAATATTTTTCAGAGGGCTACGGCTGGGTCAAATCAATCTCACACAGGCGGGAGGGCTGTTTTTGCTCCGTAACACTCACCCCCCCTCTCTCTCTCGATGGTTTCACCCACGTACTGTCTCTGTCATAAAATCTGTAATTGCCGCAATCTGAGCAGACTAAGGCAAAAGCGCTTCACGTTCTCCATTGTCTCATGCAGCCTGGGGGAACGGACGTTCAAGCTAACCGACAGTTTCCACTGACAAACACCAAGGGCCTACATTTATCATTATCCCCCCAACCCAAAGTAGACACACACTTAAGACCCCCCCCCCCCCACACACACACACACACACACACAGGCGAATGACAAGCGTGACAACCTCAGGACGTGAACAGAGACAAAGACGGAGACCCCAGCTGTTTTTAGATGCATCCCTTATCCATTCTCTAACCTGAGCATTCCGCATTGTGCACTTTGTACGCCAGAACACATAAAAACACAGAGAAATTCATATACAAACAGAAAAAAATAGCTTTGAAAGCGTATACGCATAGCCACACATAATGTACATATACAGTAATATCACATATCCCATATTTTACACGTTTTCTGTATACATTATGTACATGCATTATGTTGTTAGCGTTAGCTTACCTGGCAGGTAGTAGAGTGGTGCTTTAAGTCCAAACATGGCTATTGTTTAAGTGTCATGAAGAGATGAGGAGCTGTCAAGAGGTGAGGGCAGCTGTCCTGTCCTGGATGTGTGTGTGTGTGTGTGTGTGTGTGTGTGCGTGCGCTGTAGAGAGGGCTGTGCCCTCACAGCCACAAGGAAGCACGACTGTGTGCGTTTGAGTGTGTGTGTGAGTGTGTGTGTGTGTGTGTGTGTGGAAGCGGGGCTGGGACTCAGCCTGTCATTCCTGCTCTCTGGTCCTCGCTAACCAAGCGTGAGGCTGGGACCGCCCAGCCAGCTAGGACACACACACACACACGCGCGCACGCACACACACGCACACACACACACGCGTAGGCAGACAGTCAAACAAACACACACAGACAGAGCGGTGCAGGGGTCAGTCCCTGAGCACGCCCCCTTGCTCTCGACCCGTCACCCTTCTCGGACCTCCCCCCCCCCTCGCCCCCTGGGCGAAGGGTCACACACTTGCTATTCGTATCCAAGTAGCGGCAGGAAAGACGCTCCCTCACTCTCTCTCTCTCTCTTTGCTCTTTCTTCCCCAAGCGCGTGCGTGCGTCTGTGTGTATGTACGCGCGCGCACACACACACCGACAGCAGCCGGCGAGCGCCGGACAGTCAGATAAAGGTGTAGAAGAAGCGTGCGGTCCGGTGGTGAGCACAGGGAGGCAGGCTGGGTAAATCCTGCAGATGAGAGCGGGGCTCGTCTTTTATCCCTCTATCCAACACCGATGATCAGAGGAGAGATGGCTCGGCTTCCCTCAGCACCTCTCCCTCTCTCTCTCTCTCTCTGTCTCTCTCTCTCTCTCTCTCTCTCTCTCTCTCTGTCTCCGGCTTCCTCGCCCTCCCTTTTCGCTCCCTCTCATTCACTGCCGACACGGCAAGGAGGAGGAGGAGGAGGAGGAGGAGGAGGAGGGCAGAACAAAGTCCCTCCAGGCAACAACACAGGCGGATAGCGAGAGGGGGCCGAGCGAGGTAGAGGCGGAGCGCGGTGAGAGAGAAGCAAAGAAAGCCTTTCAGGTGACGGGGGCCAGCGGGCATCGGCGCGCCGGCGGCAGGCGGCACCGGCACAAGACGGGAAGCCGTCAAAGGCCAGGGAGAGAGAGATACAGGCCAGCTCACAATAGAACAGGCACGCGTAAAGAGATAGCTTCTCCTCCTCGTCCCTGTCTGTGTGCGTGTGTGTGTGGTGTGTGTGTGTGTGTGTGTGTCAGTCTGAAGCTTGGCTCGCGTTGCCCCGCTCACAGACTGCTCGCCATGCTGTGCCGAGAGTGCACAGCCCTCCCCTTCCACACCCCCTTTCTCTAGATCTCGCCCGCATGGCTGCAGACGCACACACACACACACATGCGCGCAGCCGGCCACAATGTGTGATGCTGCCTCCTGTTCTCCACACACACACACACACAGACTGAGAGAGGCACTGGCAGTCAGGGTGAGGAGTTAACTACCTGCTGGGCAGCGACCATGCGGAACCAACAGCCAGCAGAGAGAGAGAGAGAGAGAGAGAGAGAGAGAGAGAGAGAGAGAGAGAGAGAGAGAGTCTGTTTTGTCGTGGGGGCTGACTGGCTCTCAAACCCACTCTATGAAACTCACAGTGGGGGGTGGG
>JAODLI010001649.1:0-11091 GCA_027575585.1 Percopsis omiscomaycus
CCCCTTTGGTGGGTTCGGTGAATGCGCATATGAAACTGGTGGGGTTCAGTACATCCAACAAGGTTAAGAACCACTGGGTTAGGGCCTTAAACAGGCGCTAACATGTTAGTACATCTGCCCCTCAGTGAAAATGGGTTTAGTGGAGAACTTTCCGCTTCCAGTATCTGCAACAGGTCCATATAGGTGGATCCTTGAAACAGGCAGAGGCACAACAAAAGCCTTTATGTCTCACAAGGTCAGAAATATCCTTATGGTGTAGAATTGTGAGGTCCTAAGGCATACTCAGACACACTGTGAGAGTGTCAATTTCCTCTAGTGTCCAGCATCACAGTGGCCGCACCTGGATGACGTTTATATCTGAGCTGCCACGCGTGTTGGAAGTCATTTCCAGGTGTGAGACCTCATTACTGGCAATGATGAAAACAATGGAAGAGGAGCTGAAGGTCACCCTCTTCTTGGGTCGGTCCTGCCCCCCGCACCCACGGGACATGACGATTGGACGGATGGGCCTCTCGACAGGAGCCAGGGGGCGTTCCGTGATGCTGTGCTGCAGCCATGATAGTCGCGAGCACAACAGCTGCAGCAGGCAGCGACGGAACTGGAAGAAACACACGTTAACAGGAATATCTACAGCATTCTCTACTTTGCACGTAGCCCAAATATTAAAGGTATACTCCTTGATCGCTTTATAACGTTCCCAGAACCCGCCCCATGTCACTGTTAATATTTTGAAACCCAACTGTCAAAAAACACGCATGTGACTGTAATGGGAGGATTCGAGATGAGTAGTGTGAGAGTTTCAAAATGTACATTTTTGTAATGCTGGTTTCAACCACAAGGCAATTCCAGACACGAATCAAGGAGTGTGCCTTTAAGGCTTCAAACCTCTTATCTCACCTTTCTACTCATGAAGATATAGATGAGGGGGTTGTAGGCTGTGCTGGACTTCGCAAAAAATGAGGGAATGATGGCTGCAGTGGGAGTGACCATGTTCTTCCTGCCAAAAGCCTCCATCATGGAAACCACAGCATAGGGCGTCCAACACACCAGGAAGCAGGAGATCATGAGGAGAAACATCACAGCTACCTTCTTCTCATACCGCAAGATCTTAATGATCTGTATGGTCTGGAGGTCCTGGATGGAACGCAGCTAGAAGGTTAACAGGAGGGCAAAAAAGGTAAGTACGTTTCTGTTTGGGAGGCAATGGTGCTTAAATACTGTATGTTTAGACTGGGGTCTGTATGGATCTCCATGTTATGAAACGTATCTCAATCTTGTGATACATCTTCGCCGTTGTAAGAGATTCCCTCTTTGGAAATAGATTGAATATTCTTTCTCCAGCCACAGTGGAGATTAATAATGCAATTAACTCTTTGAAACAAAGGCGTGTTTCATTGATCAACTCCTCTAAAGAACTTCACATTGTAAATTCTACCCTGCAGATAAATGGACTTTTCAAGAAGATGAGCTGAAATACATTTGGCTTCTAAACCACCCTAAAAGCACATTCAATATGATGTCATAATCATTGTATAGGGTTATGACTAAATGTAACTTATTTCGACGTTACATTTATAAACAGACATCTTAAGAATTAATAGATATTTATATATATTTTTACATTAACACAAACATTTAATCAGGACAGAATACTACTAAGGAGTGTGACTACTTTAGTAGTTGCCAAAATGTATTCAGTATGCGACACCACTTGCATCAAACTCTCATAGATCAACAGCTGGGTCATCTTACATATAGCTTCAGTCTGGAAACATAGAAAATCATTTAACAGGAAGTGTCCATCTTTAGAGGTCACATGTTCTTGTTCTGATTCATTGAAGTTCCTTCTAGCCCGTGTTCAAAAAGAAACATCACGTTTGTTGTTCCGATAGATTAAAGGTGGTCCAATGGCCAATTAGTTCCTGTAACTGACACCAATTGTCATCACCTCTGCCAGCAATTGTTTCAAATAAAGCTGAGGAACTTACAAGATCAGGATGGTCTCGTCAGGCTAATCGCAGTAGGAAAAACTATATATATATATAAATTATATCAGAAGGAAGAAACATGGGATGGCTAGCATGGCTTTCTGTCTTACCATTCGCACTGTGTAGAGGATGTTCCCATAGCAGTAGACCATGATACCCACAGGCACAAAGAAGCAGGCGAGGAAAAAGAGGAGAATGTAAGAGGCATCATTGGGATCCTTGGAGTTCCAGTCAAGGGAGCAGCCCAGCTGGTGGATTTCCAGGGTATAGCGGTTCCATCCCACAAGTGGAGCTGCTGTCCATGCCAGGGAATAGAGCCAGATGTGGGCAATGGCTCGCCAGGCCCAGGGGAAGTCCACCACCTGGGCATGGACCAGGCGGATGTAGCGTTCATAGGCCAGGGTGGACAGAGTCATGATGGAAACAATTCCTGGCCAGGGAAAAGTCAGAGACAGCCATTATTAAAATGTGCAGTAGTCACGAGGACCGGTGGTCAGTCAGCAGGCCTGTAGACTGAAATCAAACTGGCAGAAATACTTTCTTTCTTGCTGGGCATACTGTACAAGTTTCTCTGGAATTAATTATAGTTATACTTCTGAATTATGGCTTGAAGACTTGAATATGTAGGAATCGTGTCATGGTTATTGTGTTTGCTTAAAGGTGCACTCCCGGGTTGGTGTCCAGTATTTACTTTGTGGTTCCAATCAACTATACCAAAAGTTGTTGCTTTACTTTAACATACAGTGCATGCCTCTCCCACACCTGGCTGGCACACCTCTCTACTCATCTTCCTACACTCCCTTTCATGCGAAGTTGTGTTAATAATTGTGTTAGCATAAACACGAGTTGGAGAAAAAATATGGAATGAACAAGTACAATAGGAATAGGAATGAAATAGGACTTCAAAAAGAATAATATTTGTACACTTAGTCAAAAGTCTTCTTTTTATAATGTATTTGCACTAACAATGCTTCTACATTGTCCGTCAATACACATTACAATAAAGCCAATCATCGATACCGACTCTGTCATCAGACATTCTTGTCAGCATTCTGTGTATGTGCGTGAGCCCAAGACAGCTGCACAGGTCGATGGATCAATAGGAAACTGTGCTGTGTTTAGTCTCACCATAACCATCTGTGTCAGCTGTAAGGCCCGAACACCCTGTTCCAGCCTTACGGCACATACTGGGTCACGGTGACACCATCCCTGGCAGGGTGTAACTGTTTACTGAGGTGTAGGTGTGAAAATGGTGTCATGTTTTGTGTTGATCGTGGAGAAGTCCAAAACAGAGGTGCTTTTTATATAAACCGGCTGTGGTATTCAAAGTGCATTCATAAAGCTTGACACTGGGACCTTGGGATTCGGAAAGGTCATGCAGCACGAGCGAGGAGAGAGTTGGGGATTAACTTGATGAGATCTGCATCGCTCCCTGCGGTTGTTCTGCTCAGCCTGACCCAATGAGTCGCAGTTGGAAAACATTTCTGTCTAATGTCATTTCAATGATGAATGAAAGGAGTCTCACACTATTTGCAGGAAATCTCACTTTGCTCCTGTTTGATCTCGTTTCCTAAAATGTTTATGACTATGAATATTAATTAATGTGTGATATCATTATGACACATGGCAAAAATCGTTTACAGTGTTCTTCAGAACTCAATGAACACAAAAGATATGTGATTTCCTAAGTGAAAGTTCCTTGAGTTGACATAAGGATTACTATTCATTCAAGCTTCCTTCCGACAGTAAATAAGGGATTTAATACGAGGATGATATAATATTAATATCAATATTATTAACAACACAATCACTATAATGAAGTCATAGGCACCATAAGGATCGTGTTCCGCTGTTATATGAATAAAGTGAAGGCATATTTTTGTCAATGGCAAAATTGGCTAAAATGGTATCCAGGTGCCCAGTGCCAGATAAGCCAGGTCTTCCATAGCCCAGTTATCCTCCTGGTTTTACAGAGCTGCGAATGCTATCTATGTATAGATATCTATGTATGTATACTAATTTTATTCTGCACGATTATTTGCAATCTAGTTTTGATACACGACTATTCAAATCGTTCAAATTGATTCATAATTTGACCCCAATGCGTAGCGGTTTGAAAATGGGGAATTCAACTAAACGTGCGTTTTAACTGTTGACAAATGTAGGCTACTAATTGTAAGTCGCTTTGGATAAAAGCGTCTGCTAAATGCTGTAAATGTAAAATGTATAATAAAAAGTTTATACTGCATGGTGCTATGCTATGCTATGATAATGAAGATTTTTAATTTAAGTCTTACCAAATAGACTGTTGCTGAATCCGTCCCAAATGCATGTTGCCGAGCTCCAAACCCATCCACGTTTAATACACGAAACAAATGTAAAGTTTATTCCGATGACAGACACTAGTAAATTACTTAGGCTGATGTTGACCATCAACAAATTCGTCGGTGTCCGAAGTCTCTTGAATTTATAATAAAGAATGATGACAATCGCATTGTTACAAAAGCCAAATACTCCAATTGTGCCAATGGTAAAAGCAAGAACTTTGTAGGTGCCAATTTCAAAAAGATATTGTTCTACACGTCTCTCGGTTCTAGTTTCATTCGCAGGATTCATCGCGTATGTAACTTAGTCTCCACCATGGTGCTGTGTAAGCGATTCCTACTTTTTGCAGAAGATCATTCGCTGCCAGCGTCTGTAATTCAAGTAAACCCGCGACTGAAATTTAGTGAAACTGGGTCAATCGTCTTGAGGCAACCATCTCACGCACACACGCACGCAGAAACACATAAGCTACATCGGGCGCGCACGCACGTCATGTCATAGCAAATATTTGAACACTTGTGCCTGTGCATGTCAACTAACCAACTGAACTACCCACCTGGATGTTAATTGGCCAGTTGTTTTCTGGCTGGGTCTGGAATGGTCTTTAGTGGAGAGTTCCGAGACTAATGTTGCTGTAAGAATTAAACAATAATACACTGTGACTGGCATGGTGGCAGCCCTGTTGTTCCCCAGCATATAAACCACTTAATCATGGTGGGCACTGAATATGTCATCTGAATTCAGAAAGAAATCTTTTAAGGGGATTCACAGTAGCTGAGACTAAATTAACGTGCAAACACTAATTGTGCATCTCTACTGAATATTGAATAATGCATTACAGTAAACATTATCTTAGTGTGCATATTAATTCTCTCTTATACTGTATAGGTAAAAAAAATGAACAAAGCATTCATTATATTGTTATGCTGAATGATATCCTGTTAACCCTAACCCTATATTACAATTAGGTCATTTAGCAGATGCTTTTATCCAAAGCGACTTACAATTACATGATGGGGGGTTAGGCATCTTGCTCAAGGATGCTTGCAGGTAGGCCACCTCTGGGGCTCGAACCCACGACCTCACAGCTGGGAGTCCAACACCTAGAGCACTAGACTATCCTGCCCCACATATACAAGTATATATATATATATATATATATTATATATGTAAAAATATACAGTACATAGATCTATAGATTGGTTATTATTGACATCAAAGGTGTGTGTTTCTTGGCATGAGCGCAGAACAAGAGAAGGCCCATTAACTATTTCCCACCCAGGAGGTTTCTTTCTTGCATTTGAGGCTTGCATATCAGGCTCATTGATGGCATTCAACCACACGTCTCCATGCTTAGCAGATGATGTGAAAGACTAGCAAGAAGAAAGCAGTCATGACTCATGAATATACAGTATTAACAATGCAAAGCATAGTGGCAGTACAGTTTTCTATTGACATATAAAATAACTCTCAGTTTGTTTCTGTATGCCATTGATACATTTGTAGGCATCAAACACTTCTTAAAATATAGCCCCATGTCATTTTACTTAAGATCATAGCTATTGATAACTGCCAATAATAACTATTTATATTTTGAGTGATGTAAGACACTAACATAAGACAGTGCTTCCATTTTGAATGTGGATAAATTAAGGACTAGAATTGTCTTCACATCTCATCAAGCTACTTGAAGCTACTTTCCCCTTTTTCATTTGTATTTTGTTGGCTTGAAGGTAAAGCTGGAATTCACCAAGCCACCAAGCTTGTCTGCATGAAGGGGAACAATGGAGGTCAGCATTAACCAACTGAGCTAGCCACAGAGATGCCGGTTAGCCGTGTTTCTTTTCAGTTTGTTTTATATACCTCTCCCTCTTCTAAATGTGTGTTTTGCTCTCTTTATCTAAAATGGAACACATTTACATTCACAGTGGGGGTGATCTGTGGCACATACTCACGCCTTCAGAGATGGACAGATACAGATATATAGATACACGTACATGCATTTTAAAATAGGATATGTGATAGACATGAAAGCCTGCCGTCAGTGTCACCTTGTCCATTTTTCTGCTTTAGAACCACATCACAACGTCTCCTCACCTGCGTCTGTGATCATATTGCATGAAACCCCGGCTTATATATCTGTCACGAGTGCCGAGGTGCTCGTACTCTCCATATGCATTGCAAGCAATTCTTAACTTGCAACTCAACTTGCATTTCTCTTTTCAGTCACGCTGGGATAAGGCTTGGGTTTAATTGACAGTCATGAAATGATGCTTCTCTTTGTGGCCGTGCATGTGGATCTGTGCAAATTCACACTTCTACAGGGACACCACGCCCCCCCACACACACACACACACGCACACACACACACAAGATAATGTACTAAAAAACGGGGGCAGCAAAGAAATTCTTTGGAACTATCCTTTAACTAAATTAGTCATCGCCTATCACTTAACCAATATGCCACCTCCTCTTTTTCTGTACCTTCTCCTCCATACCCTCCCTGGTGCTCCTGCCCTGGGTCTGATGCTGTTATCTGTGTGACAAACGGGATTAGCCCCGAAGAAGGCAGCAGACATGCAGTAGGCCTAATCCTAGCACCAGTGAGACGAGGGCCCTAACTCTCAAGACATACTCCTCGATTGACCCATCAACAATCTCAGGTCAAATCTTCTTTACGATTGCCAATAAGGTGCAGCTGTTTCCCCTGTGGCATTGTACAACAATGTCATGATAAAAGACAAACAAGTTAGTGTTCCTCACTCACTTTTATTGGTCTATTCGCAGCGGTATGGATAGATAGCTAGACAGATGGATAGACAGACAGACATCCTGCACTAGTAAATATGTACATAACAGTTGGCATGGAGACCAGTCCTCCTTCCTCTGTGGGGAAGTGGATGAACCCACTGGATGCAGTTTAATTCACCAGAGCACACCAGACTCCAGTATAGTCAACTATCTAGTCATAGATAGTTGATGGTAAGGGATTGTGTCCTGGGAGTGAAACAAGAGAACCTTGCCGAAGGATGGAAACTGTCAAAAGGCCATTCAATCCTGGTAAGAACCAGGATGTGCTGGCCAACTGGATAAGTTTAGAAAAGGGCAAGTCCAGGTTGTTTGTGTTTGCAGTGCCCACATGCTGTGGTATCTCTTACCCCTGTGTGACCAAACTAGCTGGTGTTCAGGGTACTACTGTGTGCTGTTGTCTGCTGAACTCGGCCTGATCATAAATTATAAAGCACATAGTTGCTTTGGTAGCACTTTATTTGAAGGGGTGTGCATAAGACTGACACGACGCCGTCATAACCATGACATGACACCTGTTATGAACGTGAAGGAGTCTTTATGAACGTTTGTGACTGTTGTCATTAAGTGTCATTCGGTAAATTAATGTCAAGTTGACATTGTTTGGGATGTCTTTGTTATGACAACTTGACGTTACCTAAGATGACATAACCTGTCAATGTCTTTGTCATGACAACTTGACATTAACTAAGACAATATAACCTGTCATGAACATCCCATGGTAGGCCTAATTATCAAACTTAAACAATTTAGCTGTATGTGTTAACATTACATTAAACTGTAATATGTGGTTGGTTTGAACATATTCGAAAGAATAGCATTTTTTAGTGTCTTAAACTTATAATTTAAGTATACCAAAGATATGCTAAATGTATACATTAAAAAAATAAACTTGTCATTACTAATACTAAGTATACGGTAATACGTACCGTATACTTTATTTTAAGTATATTGTTGTTCTAAGTTGTGCAGTTATTTAAAATTTTATTTAAGACAAAGTGTACATTTTTTGTTAGACTCTAAGACTCCTTCATGTTCATAACAGATGTCATGTCATGGTTATGACGGTGTCATGTAACACCTTTAAATAAAGTGTTACCGTAGCTTCAAGCAGACACGAACAATTAAACAAAAAATATGTCCCGACGTGGTTGCATTTTCAGCCATTATACATTTTCTCTGGGTTGTTGCAGGGAAAGCATATGGCGATGATCAAAACGGGGGAGTCTCAACAGGGGAGACGATGACATTTTTGTCACATGCGATCGCCGCACAAGAGATGTGTGCATAAATGGTCTATCAGTATTATTATTGTTTTTGCTATTGATTATTGTAATATCTAGGATATATATCTGTCGGGTGTGTGGCATACCTTCTTCCTAACTTGAAACAGACAAATCAATTAGGGTGCTGCGGGATGATAAATGAACACAAGTCATTTATCATCATGACAGCAGTGGTTGCACCACCTTTATTAACATCAGTAAATTGGTTTGTTAACAATTACTGCAACTTAATGAAGTCTGTGCCATCTGTGTAATTAAAGGCCTCAAAGCAAATTGAAACCTCTTGCTTTATTTATCGTGTGTGTGTGTGTGTGTGTGTGTGTGTGTGTGCGTGTGTGTGTGTGTGTGTGTGTGTTTGTTTGTGTTTGTATGTGTGTGTGTGTTTGCGTATGTGAGTAGTAGCCTATTTTAGGTGATCTTCAGATCTTCATAAAGTTAAATGATCAGTTCTCTTCTAGTCTAGTCTTTCTGACCCGCTAAGCTCTGCATTGGAACTGCTGAATACTGCACCCCACTGTTAGATAATATAATATTCACTCTATGAAACTCTGGACTATTCAGCAGTATACTGTATGTGGAGAGCGAGAAAGCAAAAATAAGAGAAAGAATATAGCTGCAAGCGGCAATAAACTGGGTCCAATTGATCAATGGAGACCTTTGAGCAATGAAGACCTTAGAGAACTGAGATGCAGAGATGAGACTTTGAGAACTGAGATGCAGAGATCAGACTTTGAAAATTAGCAGGGTTGAGTCAGAGCTCTGTTTGAAGTCCCATAACCTCCCCTCATCTATATGGGGAGCAGGATTCGGAGGAGGAGGGTTTTGCTACTTCTTGATGCGTGCATCAAGGGATTGTCAGTTGATGATTTTTTGCATCAGACTCCCAGCCTTTTTTGTCTCCGCACCATTTTCTCATTCTTTATAATTCACAAGCACTGTCACATCTACAGGCATTCTTATACGGACACACGCAAACACACAAATCCCTTGACGTCTTCATGTAAAAAAGAGAGGCTGGTGGAATATGGGACATTGTTTACATTTACTTTGTATACAGCATGTAAGCTATGAAAAACATACTGTAGTGTAACTGTAAAAACAATTACTACTGTATAGCTATAGACTATTACAGTATGCATCCATACATGGTTAACATGTACATATATATTAGCAAGGCGTTTAGTCGTAATATAAATCATGTTACAGTAGAGCATAGTTAAATCTGTAAGCAGTATGTTTTTATGAGGGTTTTTGTCTGTATCTGAGCAAGTAAATGTGCTCATTTACTACAATGTGAGCATTGGTGTGAGGGTGTATACTACCCATATACTGTATGTGCTATATGCAGGTGGCAGCTACGTAGTGCACAGATGTGTTTTTGCCCTAGAACAGGGGTTCACAAACTTTTCAGTTTTTAAATGTTATTTGATTTCTCGAAATCATCTTGCAACCCTTCCTCGGTGTCTCGCGACCCCCTGGGAGGTCCCGAGCCCCACCGTGGGAACCGCTGCCCTAGAAAACAGATATTATATGACGTGATGTTAAGTCTGGCAGGTCTGCCCAGATAGTTTTCCTGCATATACAACTGAATTATGGAACAGTCCCCTTGGAAACCATGGAAGTCCTTTAGTGGTGAGGATGACTGATGCTGTTAACAGAATACCAAAAAAAAGTATGTCTGTATTATATATTATAATATTACTGCAATGCTTTTTGTCCACACCCATCTCTTACACTGAATACTAATGGAGCATTAATATAGACTAATTACAATATATGTATTGTTTCCGAAGAGCACATTGTGCATATTAATGAAGTATTTGTTCATATATCAAGACAATGATGCCAGAACAAGCCATGAAAAATGGATGGATGAAAGAGAGAGAACAAGAGAGAGAGAGAGAGAGA
This sequence comes from Percopsis omiscomaycus, assembly GCA_027575585.1. Lineage (NCBI taxonomy): Eukaryota > Metazoa > Chordata > Actinopteri > Percopsiformes > Percopsidae > Percopsis > Percopsis omiscomaycus. The sequence continues at coordinate 10,316 of JAODLI010001649.1, forward strand.
GAACATTTGCACTGATGTATGACCCGGCTGTGAAATGTTGCAAATCTATTTAGTTAAAGCAAGACTGAGTGTGAAATTAAAACGCCTTAGTATTAACCAGACGTAATACCTGTGATGTGATTTAGATACACACAGAAAAATATCCTGTGTCTTATATCTTGTAGGTTTGTTGAAAAGTGTTCTGCATTGTGTCAACATTATAATATTTTCCAGATACATTCAGCATAAAGAATATTTTCTCTCAATAGTCAATATTCTCTTACATTCACAATGTTTCTTATTGGGCCGGTCTCCAATCAAAACCATTTTAGTCAATTACCTTGGGCTGTAACTGTGAGCTAATGCTATTATTTGTAGTATGCTAAAGCTACAAGCCATTTGATGTGAAGCTAATTATGAGGAATCACTATTGCAAAGGTTCTGCACGACTCCACAAGATTTAATTGTTCATTCATGTATGTTCCAGTGGTGTGAAAAAAAGCTCTGTGGTGAGCTGTGTGTAAAATGAATAAATGTCACCTCATAGCCCATTGGATATCAATACTGACATACACTGTGATATAGGTAATATTTGGACAAACATCACCAATATTAGTTGGTAATGCTTAAATTACAACCCGTTCGTTGCATAGCAATATGCAGTGATGGGAAAGTTCATTTTCTACATGAACTAGTTCAGTTCATAGTTCATACTTCAACATTGAACTAAGTTCACAGTTCCAAAAATTAACTAGTTCATAGTTCTTTTTTTCCATATTTTGCTGCGAGCAATTATT
>JAODLI010001650.1:0-11090 GCA_027575585.1 Percopsis omiscomaycus
CACCCCCCCCCCCCCCCCCCCTCCCCTCTCTCCTCCCTGCCCGGGGGTGGGTGGGGTGACTTGAGTGCCACGGGATCTTAGAATATCAGAGGAGGGGGGATAAAAAGCAATAAGCAGTTCAAGCCCCCAGTCTTTTCTAGGAGAAAACAAGAGCCAGAGATATAACCATGCCCGAGGCTCCGGAGGCAGCAGGTATGCATGAGTATGCATGAGATGGATGCCTTCATTGCCGTTCCATTAAATGTGTTTCTGTAATCTGTGTGGTTGGAGGAGGTTCGCAGATATGACGGCCTATGAAATGACTATTTAGTGATGCAACTTTTTTTTTTAAAAGCATGTCTTACTGTCAACGATGTAAATGTTCAGAAAAGTGTTGTACTGGTTAATCCCCGAAGGCACGAGCTAATCGGTGTTCTCTGAGTAAACATAGTATGAAAAGAAAGTAGTCCAAACAATACGTTTTCTGCTCATAACAATATAGTGTGTGTGTGTGTGTATATATATATATTTGTGTGTGTGTATGTATGTATGTATGTATGTATGTATATATATATATATATATACACACACACACACAAAAAAAATTGTCATCTTTGGACATTTTAACAAGCTAAACTATCATGTCTGTTATTAATATACATCACAGACCAATGGCAGTGGCGTTTTGCTTGGAGACCTAAGACCCGTGTTTTTTTTCAAAGGTTAAGCTTTTAATATTAACTTACTTAACCCACTCCTCAGAGCTCACTGCCCACATGGCCATGCCGTTTTTAAAAGGCCAACTGAAGTTTAGTTTCACACCCAACCGGGAGTCTGGTCCAGCCCCCCCCCAGGACTCTTGACAGGCAGGCATTTGGGGGGGGGGGCAGTGAGAGGGGGCGATATCCTCAGATAAACTCATTTGATGCCTGGTGCCACGGAACAGCTCGACAGCAAAGTGTCCGGTTGACGTGGCAGGAGATGTCGTCGTTCTGTCCCTCACAGTGGGGCGGATTCTCTGCATCATCGTAGATTAGCACCAATCGTAATATGTGCAAAGGTGTAGCCCTCGTGCTCGCCGCGACGACAGGTGTTGTGTGTCGGCACGACAACTCCCCGGGGGGGGCGCCGTTGGGCCTATTTTAATATGTTAACCCGCGACATATGACAGTATGCCATCACCACCCCCCGGGAGGTGTTGACACTGCGTGGTTCGCACCCTGGGAAAGGGCGGTGACATCACTTCAGGAGGCCGCCATCTTGGATCCGTTACCGGCGCCACTACATGCTAATGGTTTGCGCTTTCAGTGCGCGATATCGTGGCGTCCAAGCTTAGGATGCAAATGGTTTCGCCCTGTGCACCAGAGAATCGTGGAGCTTAGTGGGGATTCACCGCACACGGTGTGGCGACGGAACCTGCGCCATGACGTCACTGAGAGGGACGCGACCACGTCTTTGTGCATATTTATGCTAGCTAACGTAGCAGTTTATGCTAGCTAACGTAGCTTACAGTTTACGCTAGAGACCACACTGATGTATAAAAAGTGTAGACCACACTGATGTATAAAAATAGATCAGCAGTGTTCCTAGAAATGTCTATCGGATGTTTAGGCGACACCAACAAAGAAAGTGCCTGATAAACTAGATAGCTACAACATAACAAAATGGATTGACCTCATTTTACTGTGTCTATGATCGTCAAAATTACTTAATGTTGAATTATTATCTATCAAATCCTAAGTGCTTGTTACAAAATAGATTTTTGCTCGGTTCTCCAAGAGACACCGCAAAGCATTAAATCAAAGTGTCAATTGCGTTTTTGCAATATACAGCTGACAAAACACCTTTCCATATATTCACTAACTGACCCCGTTTGACCTCGATATTTAAGTCTTTTAGCTTGCAGTCGTCGTGGCTGCATCTGGTCTTGTCAGTCTTTTTAAAATGTATGCGTCACCTTTTGCCTCAAAAATATAACCAGGCACTGCTGTTATTTGTCATCAACCGCCAGGGCAGTTTTTCCATGTAAGATGGATCTGACCGCGCCTTCTTAAAACTGGCAGCCCCTCGAGGCTCGAGCTCCACGTCCAACCCTCCCCTTTGATGGCAGGGCTCAGATAACCGCCCCAATCTCAGATTTATGGCTCACTCTTCTTTAGAAAATGTTGGACATTCGAAAGGGGAAGAAATTGGGTCAGTACCTGGATTAGGACCGGCAGTAAAAACATGTTGATTCGAAACACCACAGTGCCCCCCATCCCCGACACTAATGCTGAGTGGCTAGCACCTCCTCTACTCCTCCCCCTACAGCTCAACCAGGCTCACGCAGTTCTCTACCCCTCCTTCTACAGCTGGGTTTCTACAGAAGGTTGAGCAGCGGCAGACGTTTCGGGTTCTTGCAGCGCTCCATCACAACACAAGGAGTGTGTACCCTATAAGAGAATATCTATTCTGCTGCTTACTCTCCCATCGAGGTCGACAGTCTTCTACGAAGCTTATCTTGCACGCTACATGGCTTTTGCTTCTTTTTATCTCTGCCCTAGATCTTTGGACTGACGTCCAAAAATATCCCGCCGTAACCCCCGACCTTCATTTTTTTCTGATAACTTCATGGAATACACACCCCAGCATATCGGGTTTCCTCAGAACCCCTTTGCCTGCCCAAGTGAAATGTATCATTATGTACTCGCTCACCTCCTTTCCAATAGGCGTTCTGCAGCCCAGCTTGACGTGTTTCGTTCACTACTATCAGCGCCATAGCGGCGTTCATAGACGTTCATAATTCCCTTTCACCGTGGCCGTGTCATGAAATGTTATTCGAGGCCATTTCAACTGTGTGGTTTCACCCGCCCTGCCCACAAGGCCTTGTCTATTTCAGGATATACTATTGTATACTATCAAATACACTTATTTAATAATTCATCACTCATTTCTTTAAACGTGAGCAACCTGTGCAAAGTATCAGGGCAGCCCCTGTCGGACTGCACTAAAAATGACTTCCTTTTGAGAGCGATGCCTCTGTAGTCCAAAACAAACATCGTACAGTTTTAGTCCCACCGTAGTGGGATGCGACGGGTGATATATCAGGGTGATGTATCACCACCCTCCTTTTCACTGTCACAATATAGGACATTAACCTGATGCGCCTGGCGGTTTGTTACAGAGAACCATCTGGGAAGTCGTCCTCGGAAACTGATTGGGAAAAGGCAGGCACTTTCAAAAAATACTTGGCAGGTGATTGGCAGGTGATTACTGTCTATCACGGGCTAATGTCACACCACGCCCGTAGCTGCCAGTAGTTTCTCATGGGGCACCTTGCCTCGCATGGTAAATAGGACATGGTAACTCCACTAAATCACATGTCGGTGCGTAAAACCTATCATCACCGTCACATCCAACCCATATACTTTAACATGTGGCTTAACTATTCTGCCAGATGTAGCCTCGCGCGGTAACATGGCCTCGCTGGGTCTCTGCGTATGGCCATGTTACATTAGTGACAGGTCATGTGACTTCTAAATATAGCCTCCCTACTACCAGCCGTATCGCTTTCTCTTGCCAAGCTGAGAATAGTTCTAAATATAATGGGGTATTTGTTTCTTCCCCCTGCCAATTGGTGCATCTCGAATTGTGACATTATAAAATAGCTGGATCCTTCTTGCATCAGAGGCCCCTTTAATGTGTTCCCCCTTTAATCCATTAACTTATTTACTTTATTATTATTATATTCAGAGTTCACATCTTAGTGAAATTGTAATTGCAAGTAACTTTAGCACTTGTTTAGGTTAAGACATCAGGACAGTTGTAAATCCCAAAATAGACCTATGTTACGTTAAAACGTAAACATTTTAAAAAATAAGCAGATTTTATCTTTTAAACATGACTGTTGAAGTCACAAACCTATATGGACAATCACACCTGGTTGGTACTCCAAGTAAATTACACAAACGGTACCTTTTATCTAAAATTGCCATCTGATACACCGTATATATGCAGCCTGTTTAATTCTTCACAGTAGAAACACAGATTACAATAAACAAGCACACCTACTGTATTGTCAAGACACCTTTCTTGACTTGCTTGCGGACATTTATGCTAAGCTTTAGCTGCCTGTGTTTACCAGGACAGGAATACAAACCATGATGGAGAAAAACACACTAAATTTCCGTAGAAGTAGTGTAAGTACAGTAATTACCCTTGTGATTAAAAACAACATTGTTGTTTTTGTGTGGAACAATGAGTGAAAGCTATTTTAACCAAGACCCACTAAAAATAGTCACCATAAAGTTTTTTTTAATTTCAATATATATAGTTGTATATAAATCAGGATGTATAATTGACTAACTTCATTGACCACAATGAGAGGAAAGTGCTTGAGAGGTACCAGCACCAAACTACTGTATGTCCTGTCAACGGGAGCCGTGGCTTTCAGACTTTTTGAGCCACGACTCCCCATTTATTCATAGAAATATAAACACAAAAATTCCCAAAAAAATAATATAGAAACAACAGAGAGAAGCTAACAGTGGGGCCCGGGTCAGCACAGACTATTCAAGGCAATGGTGGGCAACAGCAAGGGAACTGGCACTTCTTCAGGAAGGTCATAAGATACCCTTCCTGGCCTTTTGCAGACCCCCCCAGTAATGCAGTTTCCCCCAGAGAGCCACTTAGGGACTCTGGCTTCATATTGTTGGAATCTATTTTCAAAAATAGTGGCTTTTTCCAGCTGCCAGTCCCGTTACACTAATAGCAGGATACATAATTGACCATGCGTGGTCACAAGCAACCGTACATCTTGTGCCCTCTTAGGTCAAATGTTCCCTTTGACCAAAGAAGTACATTTTGCTTACGCTCTGGTCACTTTCTGGGAATGCCTGGGGGTAACGGGATGACCGTTGGTCACTTTGGAACTCATGGTGCGGTGTCGGTTTCAGGGGGGAGGGTTATTGCGACGTGCATCCTCAAACAAATTCCGCAGGAGACCGTTTTAAAGCGCAAAATCCGAAGACCACCCTACTTGGAAGCTTGAGGGGGTTGATTTATGTTACGAGCCCCACACCATGAAATCAGATACACTCTAAAATAATCACACCTGAAACGGCCAGTTTACACACCGTATACAGCCACCTGTTGCATGCTGGGTAAACATTAGCTGGATGATCATCAGAAATAATTGTATGTAGGAGAAATTGAATCAAGTCAGTGAATGTGATTTACTCGTACTCCGAGTAAATCACATTCACTGCCTGACAAATCTTTATGTCGACTACCACAACTCATTGTGTGTGATGGCGTGCACTCTGAGATTCAAACAAAAACGTTTTGTTTTGTTGTGACGTTGGTTTCATAATTTCAAGCTCAAGGAAACGTTCCCTTTTTTGAACTGAATCCCAAATAACAATGGCTGTGACCAGCGGGTCAGGTGTCTCCAGGTGGAGCTGTGGTGAGCCGACGCCTGTCTAATCCGCGTCCCGCGCCGTGTCTCTTGTGTTTCAGGGAACGCTGAAGGCGCCGGTAAGTCCCCCCCCCCCCCGACGACCTCACATCTCATCACACACCGCCGTGCGTTAACGCTCACATTCTCTCTCACCGCACCGCACACTCACACAAGTGTGTGTGTGTGTGTGTGTGTGTGTGTGTGTGCGTGGCAACAGTACAGGCCCCGCCCCCTGGAGGTTTGTAGCCAGCATGCGTAGCCGCTCGTCACGCCGGCCCATCCATCATCACCTGTGTTGTCCTGTCACCACGGCGACACACATGACGGCATGCGATATCCTGTGATTGTTTTATTCCCCCCCCCCCTTGTCTGAGGTGTGGCGGTGGGCGTCGTGGAACCGTTGAGTTTCCACGACCCCACGAACAAGGCGTCATGGCAACTATTACAGCTGTGTGTGACGGTGTTCTGTAGCCCACGGATGATGTGCGTTTCCTCAGTGTGTTTGGAAGACCTTTTTTCACATCGCCCCACTGTGATATTGCTTTTCATGAGCGGTTCGTATTTAATAATAGACTCATTTTAGCAGCAGAGGATCCGGGCCGACGCGAGTAAGAGGAAAAAGGGCCTGGTGTGACTTTGATGTGATGCTCACCGTTTCTCTACGGGAGTGTGTTGGAGATGAACTGGAGTGTTTTGGGTTAACCGGGATAGAACCAGAACAAGGGGTTCTGGTTCAGAGAGCCCAATAACTTTGGCATAAGTAATGGTGTTCCAAGAGTGAAATGAATAATAGCCTCGACCCGTTTGACCTCCTTTCTGCCGAGGCGACATCTTCAACAGATTCAGACACGCGTTGCTATAAATGTTGGAATCATTTAAAGCTTCGCTATGCAAGATATGTTTCTCAGAAATGTGCTTTAAAACACACCGTGGGATGTCACACGCTGTGAGTGAGTCTCTTTGGCCAGTCTAGCGTCATGGCACAGATGTTCCATTCTCAAGTTTCTCAGAGGGGCAGCCCAATCACAAGCGTTCGAAGGCAGGGGGTGAATCTGCTGGATGTCAATCATTAGCTAGGCATGGCGGATGGGTGGATGGGCGGAGTTACAGCGAAACAGGGACAGGGAGGTAGCACCACAAAGGTGTATTATAACGTTATGGCGGGTGCTAGATCAACTGTCATATCTTGCATATTGTGGTTTTAATGTGAAGAAAATATGTACTGTGTAGAGTACACATGTATGTTGTATATGGAGAGTATATCTGCGATCGCTGGTCATGCAAAGCATCTGTGTGGCTGTTAATATACAGATTCAACAAGAATGATATGTGAATGACGATATGGACCGTTTTAGTCTGAGGTCTGAGGTGTGCTGTATTGGCATTTCCATTGAGAGAGTGTGTGTGTGTGTGTGTGTATGTCGTACCGTACGCTACTGAACTTTTGTCAAACCCTCACCTTTGCACTGTAGCTTCAGTTCCTCCACATGAAATCCCCCTGCTAGCGTTCAGCATAAGGACTTAATGTGAGGTAAGAAAGCTAGAGGTTCGAGGGTTGAACAAGAGTTCAGTAGCGCATTAATAATAGTGTGTTGTAGTCCCAGCTCAAGGGCAGCCACAGGACAATGAGGTTGATCATGTCAATAGAGCCCTAATGAATGCATAAGGAGTGACTTGGTGCTAATTGGTATTCGTTCCCTCTAGCTGATGGCCCACCCGCTGATCTAGGTAAGGCCAGCGCTGAAGTTATTATGCATCTATTTGTCGCGTCTCTGTCATGTATCCACAGTTATGTGCATACATGTCCTCGAATGTGTGTATGGGTCAAACTATGGGCAGCATGCTGAATGTTTCAGAACTTGTTGAAGTGCGTAGCTTGTGGGTATGAGAGTTACGTTGCAAGGCAATGTAGTGTTCTGGGGTTACATGATACAAAATAGATGCATTTTATATTCCACCATTTAAAGTTGCAGTAGGCAAGTTTGAAGAACTGAGCAAAAATTTGCAAAACTCGCATACCACGTGGGATTTAACCAATCAGATGCAAGAGGGCGTTCCCCACCAATCACAATCCAACACACAACACTTCCGGCAGACCTCTTGTCAACCGCAGGTTTTATTTAGAGTTTTTGCTTGTTTTAGTTCAGTTCTCCAAAAATGCCTCCTGGACCTTACATTTTAATGTATTTATGTGGTAATATCTATTAAACTGACATATATGGGATATATGTTCAAAGCAAGCAATGGATGTTGTTGGTCATGTGGTTGGTGCTGTGGTATTTTCTGTTGTATTTTAACAACACTGAAGAATATTGTGTTGTCTGCATTATAGTTGGTGTTGACTTAATTCTCAATGGGATATTGATCAAAGATTGTTCCCAGTTTTTCTGTTGTGTCGTGGATTCATTTATATATGTTCAGCATATGTGCAATGCATGTTTTAGTTTAATCACGTGTGTGTTTTATGTCAGATAGTTTGTGTTTTTATTTTGTTAGCCATTAGCTATTACCAATGGGTGCATATACTACTGTTGTAGTATTTGTAGTATTTATACCTATATGTCCGTATGTATGTATTAGTGTCATGTCCTGTGCATTTGCTTATAGCAGCTTTTTAAGCTCCTTGTTTTGCTTCCTTGTTTACAGCAGAGTCAGACAATGATGGTAAGACAAACTGCCAGAACATTTAGTTTTGACCCTTCGAGAGCATGCTTTGCGTCCTCGTAACATAGATCCAGGGTATTATGTGCAGATCTGGATGCCACATAATATGTTAAACATGTTTTAGCAGACTCGGGGCCAAATTGTATTTGAAATACTTTTGACCTTTTTAAGGTTGGACTGAGAGCAGGGCACACGAAATGGAATCACTCAACTGACTCTCACAGTCAGAAGAGTACAGAGGGCCGTTGCATCTCACGACCAAACACCTTCGCCATTATGCCAAAAAAACAGAGAAAGCAGATTTATTTAGTTTCTCTAAAGCCCGTGGGACACCAGATTGTCTAGACTATTTCCATATAGGGGCTCGGGCCGTCAGAGGTTCCCAACTTGGTCACCCCAGGCGGGATAGGTAAACTGAGATCAAACTGCTACATTTATCTCTGGGATACGTTTTGACTTTATCCTAAGGGAATATAGTATATATGTTTACGCTGCTCCGGTGGGACCCAAATGAATTCTCCTTACTATATCCTATATCAGTCTCTTTTAGCTGAGTTGTGTTCTCTTCACCACCATATTTGGGCAGGTCCATCTGATGGGTGGTGGGCAATAATAACCTGATACCTGAAACCTCACAACACTCTCTCTTTGTTTTTATTCCAGTTCAGGGAAGCGAATGGTCACTGACATACAAGTAATTCTTGACTTGGTTGGGGTTTGACAAGCATCGAGTGGCAGTGAGGGTAATTGGCAACACTGGGAATTGAAATCAAGTGTCCTCCGGTCGAGAATACGATCCCGCTGCCTGCAAAGTGTTTCCACTGGTTTTGAAGTGCTTACCGTTTTAGAGTCATAGGCCACAGACGCTTAACAAGTCAAACCAGATAAGTCGAGACCAGTTCAGCACAGACTGTCTGCACCGCACTCAATCCCATTCCCAGTCCCAGTCCATTCAATCCCATTCCCAGTCCAGGTGTTCACAAACTCTCAAACAAAGGAAAAAATCTTAATGTAATAGTGAACTTTAGTAAAGCCCTTGATTGCATTGCGTTATTGTACCATGTTTGGTTCCTTAGATACAGCAACCAAATGCAATATTTAATCCCATACGTCACTGTAAATTGAATTAAGTAAAGTCGAGTTGTACAGTTTTACTGTAAGTTAAATTTTACTTTATATCCCCAAGAAAACCTGATTTAGGAAAAAAGTATTGGATACCCATTGGAAGATTTCTTCTTCTACTCTGAGAGAATGAATAAAACAACTAAAATGTTTATCTAGATAGTCATTAAACATGCCAATGTTCAAGACAAAAGCAAACAACAGATATCATTTCAGTTCCACTACAGCTTTAGACGGCTTGTATTGCCTGCAGCGGAGGGTCTATGTGCTCTGCGTCGGGGAAGATAATTGGGTCCCTTGTTGCCAAGCCAACGCTAGATTAGTCAGTCCAACAGTAAAAAAAAAAAGTACAGTCGAAGTCATTTCCAACAATAGTTTGTCCCCAAGTCTGGCGATGAAAGGAGCAGTAATCATAATATTTGATTACTTTATGTTTTGAATCTTAACAGTTTTAATCCTCCCTATATAATGAGTACGAACTAACCGCAAAGTATATCTTTGTTTAACTTCACGTGTTCACATTGCGCTATGGTACAGTATAACTGAAACATGTTATACTTCCATATGTTTTAAACGGGGATATTTATTTTCCTCTGCGAAGGTAAATCCTGTTGACGAGGGTAAGCTGTGTCTGTAGCCTGCATGTTGGCGACGTTGTGAAATGCAATTTATGTTTGTCCCATGCGATATTTACATTTAGATATCGTGTTGGGTCCAATTCTGTGCTGTCCCGGTTCAATATTCTGCAGATGATCGATATGGAATTGTATTTTTCTGTTGATATGACTTATTGTAGGTCATTATGAGTAGTATAATGAAAACAGAGGCGTATTCAGTAGGCTATTGAGTCTGTTTGTGAGTGGCTAGCTTTTTGTTGTTGCCATGTAGTTTTTTGTTGTTGTTGTTGTTGTTGTTGTTTTTAGTTCACATACTGAATGTGCTGTTCTGACTGAACGCCCTATGCACTGTATGTTACCAAAACAGAAAGCTGTTTTTTTTTCACCGTCTGAATGACAAAATGTGTCTGTGTGGATATTAGATGTTTCTATGGCCGTTTATATTAGGAGAGAAATGTGACTGCTTCCTGTTTCCCATCAGAGCCAGAGAAGACCGAACTCTCTGGGCTCTTCATCGAGAAACCACCATCCAGTGTAGTCGCAGTCGCCGGTAAGACACACACACACACACACACACACACACACACATATATATATATACAGTATATATAAGAAAGGCACATGTATTTGACCAGCATCCTTGATACACAAGGCTTTTCGAAGTGCCTTACATTAAAAATATAAACACACCTAGAGGACACTGAACGTTACACAGTAGCTATGGTAACAACTAACATCTACTTTAGATGGTTATTATTACCTTGTAGATAGACAAACAGACAGGCAGGCAAACTGAGCCATGCTCGTCTGTGATTGGCAGGGACGGATGTCACTCTGACGGCCAAGGTGGACTCCACCACTCTGACCAGGAAGCCCGCCATGAAGTGGCTCAAGGGAAAGTGGTTGGACCTTGGCAGCAAGGCCGGCAAACACATGCAGTTCAAAGAGACCTACGACCGCAACACCAAGGTCAGTGTGTGTGTGTTTGTGTGTGTTTGTGTGTGTGTGTGTGTGCGACGATGACTCAGAAATCAAACGTTGCAAATATGATGACAGTTTTTTAAGTGCAGGCTATATAGAATAGTGTTACCTCCACCTCACGGTGGCACTATACAGTATGCTTGGCCGGATAGTCTGGTGGTCTGGGTGTTGGACTCCCAGCCAGTAGGGGGCAGGATAGTCTAGTGGTCTGGATTTTGGACTCCCAGCCAGTAGGGGGCAGGATAGTCTAGTGGTCTGGGTGTTGGACTCCCAGCCAGTAGGGGGCAGGA
>JAODLI010001651.1:0-11089 GCA_027575585.1 Percopsis omiscomaycus
TATATAGAGAGAGAGAGAGAGAGAGAGAGAGAGAGAGAGAGAGAGAGAGAGAGAGAGAGAGAGAGAGAGACACTCAGTGTACCAGGATGATGTCAGAGCAGTGTGTCTCAAACATCTTGACCTCTGACCCCCCCAAAAAGAACTCATACAGTACAGTACATGTACAGAATGCACAACCATAAACAGCACCAAAAAGGTATGCTCAGTTAGATGAATATACTATTTTACTCCTACCTACATAGTCTGTCGTGTTCAGCTCCTGGCATTTAGTTAAACTTGTCATGTCACTGACACACGAGAGAGAGAGATAACTGAATAAGGCGCTTGAGAAATGTATCATGGAGACTGAAGCTCTTTGCTTTTTCAGCTTTGTGAGTGTTGTAGAGCCAAACAATTCATTCTGTTTGCCAACCGAAAAATGTATGCGTCATTCGCATATATTATTTTTTACTATTCCTATCAGAACAACATTTGCCATCAAATACTTTAAATATGTATGCAGGCATCAAACATTCAATTAGTTATATTTCACAGTTGACGAATTGAAATGAGATGAACAGGCCAGAGCCAAGTGCTCTGGCCTTTAATCTGCCAAATGCTAATAAAGAAAAAAGGAGAGATTCTAGTCCTCTAATCAGTTTGCAATCAGACAGAGATCTGAAGCACTGAGGCATCAGAGACCCACAGAGACAAACAGGACGACATTTACAATTGCAACCATAGACTGTAGAAAAAACACAGACATAGTGTGTGTGTGTGTGTGTGTGTGACGTCAGGTTTGTCATTGGAGGCATCGAGGTCTGTGTCTGAAATCACAACCTACTTTAGTGCATTGGGTGTCTGTAACGATGTGTGTTTTTTAAGAAGGCAAGAGTATGTGCGAGCCAGAGGAAAACACCAGCAGGCGTGGAAGCAGTAAATGCACAGAGCATATTTTAATGGACAAAACAACAACTAGGACCATATTTTTAGCCGCTGAAAGACTCTTGTTATTGTAAGTGTCTGGCAAAATAGAACGGGTCCCTACAGAGATATACATGTTCATATTTACCTAAATAACTGTAAAGAATCTGTAGATTACATATATACACATATACATGTTCCTATTGAAATTTTGGACGCTCTAAAATGGAAAAATAGGACCCAGGTTGAAAAATCCCAAAGCTCTCCTTTGATAACAGTACAAAAGACTACCACACACACACTAAGGGCCATAAACACACAATGCTGAATGAATGGAACAGATTTGCTGGTGTGTCCCTGTAACGAAGCTTCAACAACCAACCTTATGACCTGTTATTATTAAAACCTCTTATTACTGACTGAAAAACCCCCCTCGTAGATAAAAGGAATGCATGTACTAGTGATCATACGAGTTTACGTGTTTCTCTTTTATTATCTTATAGATCCATTCCCTCTATCTGAAGAAATGATAACAAAAAATAATAATAAATATCAACAATACCTAAATAGAATAAACACAGTAAATATAGCACCCATTTTACATAGACAGACTATCAGCCCCATGGGAGAACCACACTAGAATACAAGACTGTTATTAATAGTCTGCATATACTTCATGACATGGGGAGGTCAGATCTTAGCACAGCGTTTTGTCCCTGAGATTCTGGACTCTTGCTCAAGGACACTTCAGCGGGGGTGGGGGTGGGGGGGGGGGGGGTGCTGGCGTCGTGGGGGCTTGATCCTTAAGAATGTGTTCTGGGCAAAACGCCATCCAAGGCCACTTGCAATCGCAATCCATACAGCCTTGCATGTGTACTGTATGCCAGAGGTCGGAGGTCACGCTTTTCATTTGCGCTCCCGTTCCAGTAAACATCAACAGGAGGTTCTTAACAGCATTTGACGCGCCGCCAGTGAAATATTCACCTTGAATACCACAGCTTATATTTGGTTGGAATTAAAGGCACACTCCGAGGTCGCGTCACAGCCGAAACCAAAAGCCTGCTAACTGTGTATACGGTAGGGCATCTGACCGTAGGGGGAGGGGTAGTCGAGGGTGCTAGCCCCTGTGAACGCTGTAGGGGGAAGAGTAGAGAGCAGTGCCAACAACTCAGCACTGAGTTGTTGGCACTGCTCGTTTTCAAATCTGTGCGCTTGACGTAAAAGGAGCACGTCGTAAGCCATTCCCTTTCCCTTTAAGCTCCATCTAAACAGGGGGAGGGTGGGGGCTTTCCAATTGCATCTTTCCAATTCAATGCAAAAATTCAATTGATCTGCTCCTTATTGATTGTCCGGGAGACGGGTAATCTACAGGGGGATGCAACTCAGCCGCCCTGTCGCAGAGGATTAGAGCCACGCATTGCAGATACGCTGGAGCTGCGGCCCTTCAGGGCCCTTTGACAAGTGTCATTTCAGAGAGACATTTATCCTCCAATTAAAAAAGTGCATCGGCTATTCCGTCAAATATTGAATATGTTTTTTTAGCCGTCGTTATCCCTCAGCTAACGGGAGCATTTGACTGCAGGGTCGGCTCAGTTTAGCTAGCAAGCTACCTTCATAGACCCTTTGTGGGTCCGTGCACCACATCTGGGTCTGACACAGCGCGGAGATCTTATCGGTTACGATGGCAAGTGTTGGCTGGCCTACTGAACAGCAGCAAGTGGACCTGCTAGCGATGCGATGCTCTGGTTTGAATGGGTCCGATGTGGGTTGAACCTCCCCTAGCTCGTGTCTGACATGGTGCATGTGGAAAATAAGACTGGACGCTACGTTAACTGACCTGTCAAGATGTAACAAGTCGTGTGTTGTGTGTTGTCCACTGCAGGGTGTGCGTAACGCGTTGTCTCGGCCTTGTGAACTGAATTTCCCCGGGGACAATAAAATGGCATTCAATCTTTTCTGGCCCAGACTGGTTTGTGTGCTGAATGAATCTTTCTCCCCTTTCTCAGTGTCCCTTTCGGAGAAATATCAGGCTATTTCTGTGATGGCAGACGTGGAATTTAATTCTCTCCACCATTTTGCGGCCACCATACCATAATGTTCAACTATACCATGAAAAGTCAATATGCCGTGATGTCAGTAAGGATGAATCAGTCCATTGTTCTGTTTATTGCTTATAATGCAGTATGATGCTTTGATGTTACGCTGATGATTTAGGGATGTGTTTATACACAGGGCGCGTTATTATTGCCTGTCATGTTGAATTTACTGTATATATATATATATATATATTGGAACTATATAGCCGGAGAAACTGGAGATGTAAATCTAATGAAAAGCTGAATTCCCTCTAGCCTATCGCAGTTTTGTGTCTATTTAACTCTGACAGTCATTTACTGATTACTGAGCGTACGTGAGCATGTGCGGTAGATTTGAGGCACCACAAAGCTCCAGTGCCTTCTAGGCTAACGTTATAATGGCGACTCTCAGTGTCTCGGCTAAAGGCCTTCCCCCCCCCCCCCCCTCGTCTCTATAGTGGTGGGGGCTTGGAATGGTCCACAGGTGCGTGGTGGTGGTGGTGTGTGTGTGTGTGTGGGGGGGGAGGGGTGCATAATGGAGCCCTCCTGATCAATTCTGGCTGTCTGGCGCATGGCAACCATACATATTTCATGACTGTCTGATCCTGCGCTCCCCCCTCCCCCCCAACCCGCCGCCCTGCGCCCTTCCAGGGGCCAAGATGAAAGGGAGACCTGGCTCGTACGCGCCCTGAAATCGGTTAGCAGCCGCTGGGGAGGGCCGGCTGACGCAGCGGGGGGTTGGGATGGGTCCCCCCAGCCTATAGCAGCTTCTGAGGCCTGTCAGTCTGTGTGTGTGTGTGTGTGCAGGGTGTGTGAGACATAAACAGAGAGGTTTAGAAGGTGTGTGTGAGAGAGACATAAACAGAGAGGTTTAGAAGGTGTGTATGTGTGTGTTGATACACACCTGACAGCACAGTGACAACAATGAAGGTGTGCGTTGGAGCGAGTTTATCAGACAAGACTGGAATGAATTAGTCACCTGAGCTCAGGCGTTATCTGAGGGGATACCTCAGGTTTAAGGTTGAAGGCACACACACACACTGCTCAAACTCGTGCTAAACACAAACAAGACGTCTAATCTAATGTTTTTCACTAACAAGAAAAAGATGCTAGCTGCACAGGGTACTCTAATTTAGCTTGTGGCTAGTTATAAATGTCTAGGCACTAACTGATGACTTTCCCATATTGATTGGTCTTTTAAATAAAGCTAAAACTAGGCCGAAACTAGGCAACTTTTTAAAAGTTGTTTCCTGCAAGAAAAGGCTTGTCCACCACTATGGTGATGGTAATTGAACACCTTAGCTATCGTCTATCATGGAGCTATGGGGGTTCATATCTGGTCCCCAGTCAACTGTCAATCTTATTTTATCTATGTGCAGAAGCCCGCACTAGTACAATTTTATCTACATAATATACATCCTTGATTTGCAGCCGTAGCCTACGTTTTGCTCTGATTCTGCTAGAGTATCTTGGCCATGTCTCATGTATTAAAGAGTCTTAACTACAATCAAAATCAACAAATTATAAACATTATTGTTAACATCTTTCAAGTAACGCCACAAATTCCGCCGTATAAAATCTGTAACATGACATGACATCATTACTTGCTGTACATATAGACCAGAAAAAAATGTACATGGATATTTTGTAGAAGAATTTATTGAATATGTTCTGTATCTCAATATACAGTAAGTCAATATATTGACACTAAAAGCCGTGTGTAGACTTTTGCTTTTACTCTCCACTCACCTCCATTTGTTTTCCAATCTAAGCCTTAATAAGATACCTGTAACTAATGCAACGCAGGTTGAAAAAGGATGCGAAACAATAGCAAAAACAGAGTACATGAGATATTTTTTAGTGCTCTGTTTACCTTACATTAGGAGTGTCTCAAACTGGCGGACGAACACTGGAGAGATTTGGGCAACACAAATAATATAGGTCTAGTACAGAAATCAGTCAAATAAAAAGCACACTGTAAAAGTAAAATATAAAGATTTTTCATCAGTTATTTGAGTTGATATAGAATAGTTTATATCTATATGCAACGGGTCCAGGTATGTGATTATTTAAATTTCATTCTAATGTAGCAGTATTTCATCATTAGACAGGCTTTTTCTTTATTTGACAGACATTGTGTTTTCTATATCCGTTATTGTTAAAACAAAACATTCTCCCAAATATGATTATTTGTCTGAAGTCCTCCTATCACCTCCTCTGCTCCTCATCTGTCAAATTACAAAAAAACTGTACTTCCATCGAGTTGATCACAAGGCTTCTTGAGACATACATGCATGCACACACACACACACACACACACACACACACACACACAAACAAACAATGATGCACACATACAGTACAAACACAAAAACTGACACACACGGTATTACATATAAATACACATATTCACGCACGCACATAAAGCTACACTAAAAAAACATACAAACACAAAACTGCTGCAAATGTGCTTAATCAACTCGCGATAGACCTTTCACCTGCAAACTAGAGCAGTGTGTGTGTGTGTGTGAGTATATATATGTGTGTGTGTTTGTTCCTGGGCCGGCCAAGCTGCCTGCAGGCAGAGCTTTCCATCTCTAAGATGCTCAGCGTATGAACGGATATTACAGCCTGTCTCACAGAGAGACAGAGAGAAAAAGAGAGACAGACAGCGAGCGAGAGACAGAGAGCGAGAGAGAGAGGTCCAGGTCCACATCACCTAGTCTGGGTCAGACTTCCTGACTGGACTTCAGTGCAGGGTTCAAGTGGAAGTCAAACAACATACATGTCAACGTTTGTGGGAATATGAAAATATCCCTCATAAGAAACAGACTGTCAGCTCGACAGTAAGGCTTTAAGATGTCTCCATCCAACAGAAGGCAGTATGGCTTTACAGTGACTCCTTCATAATCCTCATCATTACTATTACTATGAATGTTAGTATGAATTGTATGTAGCGGGCCAACACCTTAAAATGTTTTTATTTACATTTAGAGGAGAGGAGAGAGAGGAGGGGAGGGGAGGCATGAGTCATGTCCGATGCTTAGTGACAGCCTAACACGCTGTCAACCTGCGACGTCACACACATCTCGCTGGGTCACTATAGGGGGTTGTAGGCCCAGCATACAGAGAGAGAGAAAGAGCATGTGGTGTGCAGGAAGTTCAAGCAGACAATTTTAATCCTCCAATTTCCTCTCCTCTAATCATCTCTCTCTGCACGGCCCGCTCCAAATTGGAAACATCTTCCATATGATATGACACTCCCCCCGAAACCACACACATGCGGCTGTAACCTTAATATGTCTAAACATCTCTGTGCGGTCTGCATGGTGAAAGATGGGAAGGGTGTGTGTGTGTGTGTGTGCTACTCATAAACTAAAAAAATAAAAAAATAAAAAAATAATTACATTATAATAATCTAATGATTTATGTTGGAAGACAAATAAAACAAAGTTCTGAAATGATTTTACATTTTTCATCTCACTGTCTTCGGTGTTTGAATGTTCTTTCTCACTTTCATTTATTTTCAAGTGGAATAAATGAATAAAGTATAGAAAAAAGAAATTATTGAAAAATATAGCACTATACAAAAGTATACTTCTTTTCTTATTTGTGGTAAATAAAGTTTACATATTTTTAAAGGGTTTAAGTTACAATTCCATGATTGTATGGCGGCACATGAACAAGTGAATCTCTGAAATAGTAAGGGCTACACTTTACCGTGCGACACAGCAGATTTAAGTCGCTAATGTAGCATTGCAGATTACCTGCTTACCGTTTAACCTGTGACATGAAGTGTACAGAGCACCAGACACATGCTGGCCCACTCACTGATGTAAGAGCAGATTAATCTACATGAATCAATGGTAATTACTGAAGATGTCGCGGCAACTTCAAGTTATGGATCTTATTGATTTTATTATTTTGTGAAGAGTTCTGAAACTCATGAACACATACACTGCATGGTAAGTTTTATTTGGTTTCTCATAAATTGTGATTAAGTTTATATTCTGCTCAAATGTTATGTAACTGTTGTTAATCCCAGTGTACATTCCAGGGCCGATAAACACATTAAATCACATTAAATATTAACACCATGATACATATTTAATATTATTGCAGAGATTACTGATGTGTTCTAAACGCATCTTAAGGTTACTTTGCTGTTGAACTCAATGCATGTGTGTGT
This sequence comes from Percopsis omiscomaycus, assembly GCA_027575585.1. NCBI lineage: Eukaryota > Metazoa > Chordata > Actinopteri > Percopsiformes > Percopsidae > Percopsis > Percopsis omiscomaycus. Next base: position 7,168 of record JAODLI010001651.1, read on the forward strand.
GTGTTTGCGTGTTCATCTATACTTTAGACTTAAACCTCTCTTTCTCTCATACACACACACACGTAGACAGACACACTCTATATTTACCCTGTATTGTGAGCAATATGAGTCCCTTATTAACACACACACAATTCATGCTGTCACACACTCGGCAGGACTTCTGCTCGCTGACAAGTGGATTATGAGAGCATCACTTGTAGTGCGCTAGCAATCCCATAACCCCCCTGCTGTGGCAGAATGTGACCAGAGGCCAGTGCTAGTCCCCGCACCCCCGCAACTCTACCCTGCACCCCCCCTCAACTGGGGTTAATTAGTCCACATTGGACTACTTCAAACCAAACATACACACACACAACCAGCCATTGCAAGCTGCTGTTGTTCTATGAACTACCTGATTGCGCTTCACTATGTGTGTGTGTGTGTGCGTGTGTGTGTGTGTGTGTGTGTGTGTGTGTGCATAAATACCACAGTAAGGACACTGTTTTATGTGTCACTGTACACACTTTGCGACCAACATATATGTTGTAATGTACTGCTATAGGTTTTGAAAACAACTGTACTTTGTGTTGCTGTCCCTTTTTTAGCAACGTATTGTTCACTATTCCCAGTCCATGTTGTAAATTCTGGTTCTGGGAAATAAGTTACCTGGTTGAATTTGTAGACCTGCAAAGTCATACGTCATTATTTGGAGGTGCCCCTGCCAAAATAGGGACTTCTGGGTCTAACCGATTTTCCCTATGAGAAAAATTAATGGCGTTTTCAATATTCACCCCTACCACGGTCTGTGATTAACTCACATGTTGCAAACTTACACATTTGGTGAACATTTGGGCACAGATTCCTACTGTATAAGACTAGTGTTTGTCAATTACGAGACCGTCAAAGTAAGCATTTTGCTACATGCAAGCTATCACTACAGCACATAAAAATCACAACACTCAGGTCATTCGAATCACTGAGTGGCGAATGTAAAGCCCCTGTGATGTTTCCATAGCAATTTACCTTAGTAAGAGTGCAACTATCTCCATCGGTATTAGTTTTACAACTTTGACATTCTTTTTCAAGGATAACCAAAGAGTTTGGGTGACGTGCATAACGTGCATCGGCAGCTGAATTTTAACGTTCAGCAAACATCATATAACTTGCAAACAAAGATCTTAATATATCTGAAATGTATGTCAAAATCTCTATTTATTTGCACATAAATAAACTTGAGCACTGGCGTAACCCAAAATTAAACAATAAGAAAAACTTTTTTAATTAAGACCTGGAAGGCGCTGCCAATGTGAACAGTGACGACACGATTTCGCAGGTCTATGAATACATAGTCAGATAGAGTGGTTGAGGAATAATAATTAATATGAAAGCTTTTCAAATCCCATCTCATTCAAAAACATATTTCAGCCAACTACTGTACTGTATGATATTGGAAAAAAAACATTCACAGTGAATTATAACTCTTTAGCATACCCCGCTAGAGAAAATACCAGAAAAGTATTGTTGAAATATAAACTCTTATTCCAAATTCCCTTTCTAATCTTTTAACCTAACAAGATCCTACACAACCTTTCAAATACCTATAAATGTGAAAAAATAAAATACAATAATGTAGGGGCTGAAACTAACTAATTATAAAATGAAACTAAATTATATTAATAAATTAAATTAATTATATAAATGTTTTTAAATAAACATAATAAACTATTAAATGACAGTACCGGGAACTAGAAAAAATAACATTAATAAAATCTACTAATTACAATTTTATTTAGAAACAAATGTATAATCCCAGTTGAACCTTTTTAATTGTTATTATAATGTGATTTTACATTGTGCAGATTAGGATTCTGACAGATCTGTAGCCTCATTCATTATCTGAAATGCAGCAGGTCTGAATAAAAATATATCTTTTTTAGGATTTATGAAATTATCTGCATAAATTTGCTACGATATTAAAATAATTGACCTATCAGCTAGGGTGCAGTAATTTTATTATTAGTAACACCATTAGTAGAATAAGTATTTTTATTACTAGTTCAGAAAATTGAGCTACAAACATTTACGACAAAATATATGAAAAAAGTGATGGTTTAAATTTTGATAAAAGGATAAAATGCTAAATTACCCAAAGCATGAATTAGAAATGTAAATTTATCAATCTTAAATAAAAAAATTGTGCCACTGGAGAAAATAAATATAAGATAATTCTCACAAATAATATTGTGCTGCTAATGTCATCGATTGGGATTGACGTTGTGAACATTGACTTACGGGACAATACGTACAGTAGGTGTTAGGATACTTACAGGCAGCGGCTGCGACCAAATCGACACCAACCTACTCAATAGGGTGGAGACTTTTCAAACACAACCATCACACCGACACTGAAATTGCCACAAAAATACCACCATTATTCTAAACAGAACCATAAAAAACAATAAACTTTACCCCACACACACACACCGCCCGGCTGCTACGCCCTGTGGAACACACTCCTTCACCCGGTAACACACACTCTCCGTCCCGGGCTGGTCGGGGGGTAGGCTACAATACAGCCATTGTCTGCTGGAAAAACCAAACTATCTCCTTTTATTTCAGAGTCGACACGAAAAACTGGTGCAAACTGTACTGGCTCTGCTGAGTCCCACATACTGTATATAATAATAATAGTAAGACATGACAACAACCATTCTAAAACTAATTTGAACAGATAATAATAATTATATTAGAGGGATAATGAGTCCTGTCCAGACCCCTGCAGTTCTTTCAGCCCGTCTGAATTGCTTCATTTGGGGTACAATGGACCATTGTGAGCCCCTCCACTACTCTCTCTCTAGCAGGAGGTCATAGGTCGGCTGGCCTCTCTGACCATGACAAGCCTGGTAATCCGTTGCGGCGCTGTAACCCCCCGCAACTCCCCACAATCCCCCCACCGTTCAGCCGGACAGTCCAGGCTGTAAACGGTGGAGTGGCGTGACGGAGTTCAGAAGCGGAGCACGGCGGTCCGCTGTCCCGCGCACAAAGACTTTGACACACACACACACACACACGCATGACTTTGCCAAGTGTAAACAGGAGGTCGTCCCAAAACAAAGAGCCATTCTCTGGAGTTTCCACAGAACTTTCGGCAGCGAGGCGCATTGACCCCCGGTGGATGCAGCGGAGAGACGGGCAACCTGCACCACAGGACAACGCGACAGAGAGAGAAAGAGAGAGAGAGAAAGAGAGAGAGCAAAGACGGACCCCCAGCTTCAACACACAGGATGGCAAAGTCATGGCAAAGAACGGAATATTCGATAAAATGGGGGGGAACAACAAACCGACTAAGACGTTTTATGTGGGGGAAGAGGGAGGGAATGTTTTGGGTTTTGTTTAAGAAGAAAGACAGAAAGAAAAAAGAGAGAAAGAAAGTAATCGACAGGGGGGGAAAGTGGAAGAAAGACGAGGGGGAAAGAAAGAAAAAAAAAGAAAAGAGGAATGAAAAGGCAGAAGACCTCTGCCAACTCACCATCCACCAGGTCCGGGCGGAGATGTCGTAGCAGAGCTGCCATTTGATGGAGCCTTCCGAAGGTTTGCCTGCCATTACGCTGTCAGCGAGCCTCATCTGAAGCCGGAGCGCTCAGCACAGATAAGACACCTAATTGAGAAAACATTTGCTCTGGCATGTCAGCCCGCATGTAGCCCACTACACACCATATGGAATCATGGGTAAAAAAAAAAAAAACACTCCTTGACAATGAACCAATCTCACGCAGACCCTGTGGCAAGGTGAGAGAGGCGAGGCATCTGCTCGCGCATGCACACACACACATGCACAAGCACACACACAGCAGAGCGATGTGAGTTTTTTTTCCACATCGCCGAGCGCCCGGGGTCGTGTGGTTTTTTACCCGGGGTGGGGGGGGGGGGGGGGGGGGGGGGG